>PVJN01003739.1:0-97557 GCA_004026805.1 Lasiurus borealis | reverse complement strand
TATGTATTTGTTGTTCATAATTTTTTGGCTTTTACCTCTTTCTTCTTCCTCTTCTAAAAGAGTACCTTTCAGCATTTCATATAATACTGTTTTGGAGTTGATGAACTCCTTTAACTTTTTCTTCTCTGTGAAGCTCTTTATCTGCCTTTCAATTCTGAATGATAGCTTTGCTGGATAGAATATTCTTGGTTGTAGGTTCTTGCTATTCATCACGTTGAATATTTCTTGCCACTCCCATCTGGCCTGCATCGTTTCTGTTGAGAAATCAGCTGAAAGTCATATGGGTACTCCCTTGTAGGTAATGGACTGTTTTTCTCTTGCTGCTTTTAATATTCTCTCTTTGTCTTTTGCTCTTGGTATTTCAATTATGATGTGTCTTGGTGTAGTCTTTTGGATTCCTTTTATATGGGGTTCTGTGTGCTTCCTGGACTTGTAAGTCTATTTCTTTTACCAGATGTGGGAAGTTTTCAGTCATTATTTCTTTAAATAGGTTTTCAGTATCTTGCTCTCTCTCTTCTTCTGGCACGCCCACAATTCTGATGTTTGTACGCTTGAAGCTGTCCCAGAGGCTCCTTATATTATCTTCACATTTTTGGATTCTTTTTCTTTTTGCTTTTCAAGTTGAGTGTTTTCTGCTTCTTTATATTTCAAATTTTTGACTTGGTTCTTGCATTTCTCTAGTCTGCTGTTAGGACTCTCTATAATAGTTTTTATTTCAGTCAGTGTATGTTTAATTTCTAGTTGGTCCTTTTCCATCTCTAGTTCGATCTTTTTCATCTCTGGTTGGTCCTTTTTCATCTCCTCTTGGCTCTCACTAACTTTATCCAACTTTTCTAGCATATTCTTGAAAAACCTTATAAGCATGGTTTTGAACTCTATATCCAGTCGTTTCTTTTCCTCCATTTCTTTTGTTTGTGATCTCTTCCCTTGACTCGGCATTTTCACTATGCCAGGGAAACTTCTGTGTTGAATACAGCGTTATGATACCAGACTTGCAAAACCTAAGAAGCCTCTGTTGAGCTTGGGATGGGTGGAGTCTCAGGGCTTAAGGGACCGCCTTGCCTTCCAGTCAGCCCCGCCCACCATGACCCCTGAGTCTCATGTGACTGGGTAATCGCTGGAGCGGTCCTTGTGCCTGAGAGCCCGCAGTGCCTCTAGACCACTGCCCCTCTGGCTCCCTTGCGCACCAGGACCACACGAGACTAGGTCCCCAGGGTTTCGCCCAAAACAGGGGCTTAGTGGAGTCAGAAGTGGCACAATTGGGAGGGTCTGTCTCCCGCCCACTCTCAAAAGCCAGCGGCACAATCAGCAATCTGTCCTCTGTGCAGTGCCTTGCGCACCACCAGGCCTCTGATCTTTTGTGACTCCCCTAAATTTCCATGCACCTCTCCCTTTTCACAGTCCAAACTCCCCCCTATGAGTTTTGGCTGGATCCTGGGTTTAGTGTCGTAAGATAAGGGATTCAATGCCTTTGAGAGTCTCCGTTTCCCTCCTGCCAGAGAAAACTAGCCAGGTACTCTGGCACCCGCTCACTCCACACGCGTGTCTCCGTACCCCAGCTTTTTGCAGCTACTCTGGGTCTCCGTGAGCCCCTCTCTTTCCTTCTAGTTGTAGAATTTCCACTCAGCCAGCTTTTGTGTGGTTGTGGATGATGTCCGTTCTGTCTTTTAGTTGTAGTTTTGAAATTGTTGTGTGAGGCAGCAGTGTAGGTGTTTACCTATGCCACCATTTTAGATTCTCCATGAAGCTGATACTTAATACTGAAATGTAGCCTCATCTAGGCTGACATATTTCCAGCTCTTCCAGAAAGTAGACTGATAATGGGTGAGGCTGAACTAAAACTCTAACAAATCAGAAACCTCAGGGGAAAGAGCTTATTGGTTGTATTAGCCAACCAATCCTGTAAGTTCAGTGCTGCTTGAGTGTTTCCAAGCCTCTTGCTCTGTTAATATTTCTAATTAAAAAATACATACATTTTGATGACTCACAGTGAAAAACATCAAACAGATCCAGTGAATATTTGAATCTAGCAGGTCATGGGACTGACATGGTATGTTGGAGTCAGAGAACGAAAATACTCTATTACATGAAGGCTGACAAATCAGTATTCTCTGGTTACATAGGCTGGTTCAAGGACAATCTAGAATGGTTCCAATATCTTTTCTGTGAGCAAATCCAAAATTCATTAATCACAGAATCAGCACTAGCACATTTTCTATTTTCTTAAGAATTTGTGAAGAATGTATTTGAGTGACATAAGTATATGAGAACATGAACGACGATGGTTTCCATATGTATATACATACTTTTTGTGGTTGATTCACTCTTAAGCTGGAAAAGCTGAGTTTCCACCTTGGAGAGCTGTTGCTGCAAAGTTTCCACTGTCTTTCTGTGCTCTTCCTGCAAGTGCCTCACTTGATCTCGGAAGCTGCTGCGAAGGACCTCATTCTGGGATGTCAGGTGACTTACAGCCTGTGCATGTTCAGACTTCATCATCACGTTCTCTGACTGTATTGAACATAACCTGAAGGGTGAGAGGCACATAATTTATATGAGATTTTTCCAACTTAAAATGCTGACTTGGCCTTTCTTAATGGCCCTACAAAAGATAGGAATGAACTTCTATCCTATGCATCTAAAATGGGAGGAGCTGTGTAACAATCTGGGGAGAAATGACACTGGCTATCATCTAGTTCAAATCCTAGTCTGTGTTCCATAATTCAGAGAGGAACCTTGGTTGAAAAAGTATGTTTTGTATGGTTTAGATGAGAAACTTCCTTCATAGTTTAGCAGAAAAAAGCACTATATTTAGGACATAAATATTATACTTTTAATTAGTGCACTTTGAGTTATCTTATATTGTAGGTCATATAAATAAAGGATTAATATATCTTTTTTTGATTATCCCAAAAACACAAAAAAAGAACACTTTTGATTCATAAGGAAAACCTCAAAGGAAAGCATCCCCTTCTGAGCAAATTAACATGACACTCCAAAACACACTTAGCTTACTATAACTGCTTCTGAATTTTACTGCACTTCAGAACCACTGAAGTACCCAATTAAAAATACAGACAACTGGTTCTCTTCCTCGAGTCACTGAATTAGAATATCCAAAGGTAATCCTAGAAGTTGCCTACTTTTAGCAGTTATTTGTGTGATTTTTATGCAGTCAAGCTGATAGTAAGGGACCTACTATTTGGAAACTACTATTTTTTTAAAAAAAATTATTTTATTGATTTTTCACAGAGAGGAAGGGAGAGGGAAAGTTAGAAACATCGATAAGAGAGAGACATCGATCAGCCACCTCCTGCACACCCCCCACTGGAGATGTGTCCGCAAGCAAGGTACATGCCCCTGACCGGAATCGAACCCTGGACCTTTCAGTCCGAAGGCCGACTCTCTATCCACTGAGCCAAACCAGTCTCGGCGGAAACTACTATTTTTAATAGCTTAGCTGTAGTATTGATGTTCTATGTTTGACACTGATAAAACAAAACATTTTTTATTTTTATTTTTTTTTTTTTACAAAAGGGATCCATAAGTACACTACCATAAAAATTCAAAAAATACTGAAGCAATTATAGGAAATAGTTAAATTCTCTCTTTTATTCACTCTTCCTTACCCCCACAGTGTAAAACCCCAGCTCCAGAGGTAAAATTCATTAATGGTCTAGCATGTAGCTTTCCAAAATCTCTTTTGTATGTGTTACACATATGGATACCACATAAGGTTTTAAAACAATATTTAGTTGCTAAAGGGGGACATATGCAATAAAGAATCATGCTTTAGAAAAGATGTTTGTTTTGTTAATCCTCACCTGAGGATACTTTTTCCATTGGTTCTTAAGAAAGAATAGAAGGGAGGGGTAGAGACAGAAAGAGAGAAACATCCATCTGAGAGATACATCAATTGGCTGCCTCCAAATATGCCCCAACTGGAGGCAGGGATTGAACCTGCAACAGAGGAGGGATGTGCCCTTGACCAGAATTGAGTATGTGATCCTGAGAACATGTTTTATTGATTTTTAGAGAGATAGGAAAAAGAAGAAAGAAACATTGATGTGAGAGAGAAAGACTGATCACTTACTTCCTATATGCACCCTGACTGGTGATCAAACTCGCAACCTGGGTATGTGCCCTGACCAGGAATCAAACCTGAGACCTTTTGGTATATGGGACAACATTCCAACCAACTGAGCAACACCAGCAAGGGCCAGAAATGTATCTTAATTGCCAAATTCATATCAATTAATGAGTTTTAAAAATGATGTATATATGCTATCCCTTAACCCTGCATTTTTCCTGCAAGTATTTTGTTTAATATGTATCAAGGAAGTAAAGAAAGAACCATTAGCTATCACAATAATTTTCTAAGGAAGATAAATGCTACATTTTAGAACTAGGGTTTTCAGGTGGTGTCAGTGACACTTCTGAATTTGCTTGTTTGAGAGAGGTAGAAATTTAAGCCACACCTGAAACTGGAGCAACTGTGATGATGAAAGTCCTCTGTTCTTGTCCCAGCCTGTTACTGGTGTTTATATTAATTGGGTCCCATTTACTCCTCTACCATTTAAAAAAATCTCATACAGTAAAGTATGAATATTAAAATGTTTAAAAAAGAGAATATATAAAGAAAAGGCTATTTCTTTAGGCTAGGGCACAGACAGCACAATATCATTAGAGGGAGAGGGAGAGATTTGTGGTTCCACTTATTCATGCATTCATTGGTTGCCTCTTGTATGTGCCATGACTAGGAATTGAACTCACAACCTTGATATATTGAGTTAATATATCAACTGAACTACCTGACTAGGTCAATAATATCATTAGTTTTTCATATTTTGGGGGAAGACCCCTATAAATTTCTCAAAATGCTATGAATACTGTCCAGCACTGAGAAAAGTGACTGGCACATAGTAGGTGCTCAAAAAAATTTATGGAATGATCTAATTACTTCAGAGGCATCACTTGCACTTTATTTGTGTTAGCAATATAGTTAGCAGTAACTTTTCTAGAGTAAAGAATAAGAGTTGGAAATTTCTGAAGTAAATATCAAGTATATATATCATTATATATAAGCTAATCTCATGGTAAACCCTGATGATAGAAAATTGATACATCTTCCCTGAAACTTTTTTTAAATTTAATATTTTATTGCTTTTTTACAGAGAGGAAGGGGGAGGGATAGAGAGTTAGAAACATTGATGAGAGAGAGAGACATTGATCAGCTGCCTCCTGCACGTCCCACACTGGGAATGTGCCGGCAACCAAGGTATACGCCTTTGACCAGAATAGAACCTGGGACCTTTCAGTCCATAGACTGACACTCTATCCACTGAGCCAAACCAATTTCGGCTCCTGAAACTTTTGACTTATGAAATTAAGATACATAAATCACACTGTTAAAAGATTAAAAAGCCAAAAAAAAAATGAAGTGCTTTAACTTTTAAGATTATTATACAATTGGGCATGTATTACAAACATCTGAGATACATAAAGTATCTTTATGAAAGACACTCAATGAAGAATCCTTTTTCTCAACCTAGGGTACAACTAATATTACCACTCAATTTTTTTATGACAAGAATTCAAAGTTCCTTGTTCACAATAATTAACTTACTCTGCCAATACTCCCAATGTCTATATATACTGATTAACAAAAGAAACAAGTTGAAGACAGAGCTGCAAAGGTAGGATGCATATTCTTTTTAGTCAGCAGCTATCTGTTTACATGTTTTCCTTTAAAAAGAGAGAAAAAAATACTTGTAATGTGACACATGGTCAGCGAGGTAGTATATATATATATATATTTTTAAGGGAACATTCTAGCCATGAAGGCCATAGGAAAGACAGAGTATTGGATGAATACTTTCTCTTAAACTAGGTAAGAACAAAAATAATCAAAAGGGAGAGTTTTAAGATAGAAACTTAAAAGGCAGAAATATTTTGCTGCCTGGTACAAATACTGGTAGTGCTGTTAGCAACCATACTTTTCCCGGAGTTCTGCCTCTTTAGACACTGTTTCCTGCAGCATCTTGTTGTGCCTTTCTAGCAGAGTATCATGTTCAGACTGTAATGTTTGAAGTTCAGACACAGTGATCTGTAAATTATTTTGGGTATCTTGTAAGTTGATCTTCAGTTGGTCAACCATCATTTCCAGGTGTTTTCTAAAATAAACAGAAATAAAGTTTAAAGTATTTTTGAAAGAGGTGAACATGATTAAAATTTTACTTTTAATCTTTCAATGTCAGATTCCTGTTATTATTATGGATGATTCTAAAGTAAATATAATAATCAGAAGAATTCAGAGACTAGGGTTAAATATAATGCAAAAGACGTGATCAGATTTTAGATCTCAGGCACTTCAGGTTTAAACTTTTAAATTTCATATTCAAAAGGGTAGACCATTACAAAACATTAAAAAAAACCCTATTTTATGTTGTAGGGCTATGCCATTAATTTAAAAAGAAAAAAATTACAGAGTTCTAAACTAATCATTATGAGAATGGCAGATTATACCAAGTTAATTAGTAATTAGACCTTGGAGAAAAAACAAGAACTGTTTATACATGGAAAAAGAAAGTCTCTGGAGAACTTGGACTTTGTAGCAAGATCTCGAATTTCAACCAATAATTCTGCCACAACTAGTAAAGTACACTATATTGATTAGTTTCTTTTCTTTCTTTCTTTTTTATAACAGAAACATTAAAAATTAAAGTATTTTATTGCTGTTTTTATTATTTTCTTTTATTTTTTTAAATTAAATCTTTATTATTCAGATTATTACAATTGTTTCTCTTTTTTCCCCTCCATAGCACCCTTCCACCCAGATTCCACCCCTCCCTCTGTCTTTAGCTCCCTCCCATTGATCTCATCCATAGGTGTATGATTTTTGTCCAGTCTCTCCCTGTATACCCCTCACCCCTTTCCCCCTGAGAATTATCAGTCCACTCCCTTTCTGTGCTCCTGATTCTATTATATTCACCAGTTTATCCTGTTGATCAAATTTTTTATTCATTTAATTTTTAGATTCACTCGTTGATAGATATGTATTTGTTGTTCATAATTTTTTGGCTTTTACCTTTTTCTTCTTCCTCTTCTTAAAGAGGACCTTTCAGCATTTCATATAATACTGGTTTGGAGTTGATGAGTTTAGCTTTTTCTTATCTGTGAAGCTCTTTATCTGCCCTTCAATTCTGAATGACAGCTTTGCTGGATAGATTATTCTTGGTTGTAGGTTCTTGCTATTCATTACGTTGAATATTTCTTGCCACTCCCGTCTGGCCTGCATTGTTTCTGTTGAGAAATCAGCTGACAGTCATATGGGTGCTCCCTTGTAGGTAATGAACTGTTTTTCTCTTGCTGCTTTTAATATTCTCTCTTTGTCTTTTGCTCTTGGTATTTTAATGATGATGTGTCTTGCTGTGGTCCTCTTTGGATTCCTTTTATATGGGGTTCTGTGTGCTTTCTGGACTTGTAAGTCTATTTCTTTCACCAGATGTGGGAAGATTTCAGTCATTATTTCTTTATATAGGTTTTCAGTATCTTGCTCTCTCTCTTCTTCTGGCACCCCCACAATTCTAATGTTGATACGCTTGAAGCTGTCTCAGAGGCTGCTTACATATCTTCACATTTTTGGATTCTTTTCTCTTCTTGCTTTTCCAGTTGAGTGTTTTCTGCTTCTTTATATTTCAAATTGTTGACTTGATTCTTGCCTTTCTCTAGTCTGCTGTTAGGTCTCTGTATAATATTTTTTATTTCAGTCAGTGTATGTTTAATTTCTAGTTGGTCCTTTTTCATCTCTAGTTGGTCCTTTTTCATTTCCGCTTGGGTCTCGCTAACTTTATCCAACTTTTCTAGGATATTCTTGAAAAACCTTATAAGCGTGGTTTTGAACTCTATATCCAGTCATTTGTTTTCCTACATTTCTTTTGTGATTCCTTCCCTTGTCTCTGCATTTTCACTATGCCAGGAGAACTTCAGTGTTGGATTCAGTCTTATGATACAAGACTTGCAAAACTGTAAAAGCCTTTCTGTTGAGCTTGGGATGAGTGGAGTCTAAGGGCTTAACGGACCACCTTGCCTTCCAATTGGCCCCACCCTCCACGGCCCCTGGGTCTCACTTGTCTGGGTAATCACTGGAGCGGTCCATGTGTGTGCACGTGCAGTGCCTCTAGACTGCTGCCTTTCCGGCTCCCCTGTGCTCCGGGACCATATGAGTCTGGGTCTCCAGGATTTTGCCCGAAACTGGAGTTTAGTGGAGTTAGAAGTGGCTCAGTTGGGAGGCTGTGTCTCCTGCCCACTCTTGAAAGCCAGTGACACAATCAGCTATCAGTTTTCTGCATGCAATTCTGTGCATGCCACCAGATTTCTGCCTTTAGCAGCTCCCCTATATTTCCTTGCACTTCTCCCTTTTCACAGTCCAAAGTCCCCCTGTATGAGTTTTGGCTGGATCTGGGGTTCAGTGCTGTAGGATAAGGGGTTCAATGTAGTTGGGAGTCTCCGTCTCCCTTCTGCCAGAGAAAGACAGCCAGGTACTCTGGCATCCTATCTCTCCACACGTGTGTCTTCGAACCTCAGCTTTTTGCAGCTCCTCTGGGTCTCCAGGAGCCCCTCTCTTTCCTTCTAGTTGTAAAATTTCCACTCAGCCAGCTTTTCTGTGGTTCTGGATGATGTCCGTTCTGTCTTTTAGATGTAGTTTTGAAATTGTGGTGTGAGGCAGCAGTGTAGGTGTTTACCTATGACGCCATCTTGGATTCCTCTCAGTTTCTTTTTTTTTTTAAGTAAAGCATAAGAAAGTAGAAGGGGTCAGTTCCCTCGGCCTCTGATGCTGCTGCCCCTCTGCCAGTGCTCCTGAGCCACTCGCCACTCAGGAGTCACTTGACACTCAGGCCAGTGGTCTCAGGGTGGAGGTGAGGGTGGGGGAGCGAGGCTTGTGGTCTTGCGTGCTCTGCGCAGCAGCTCCATGGGATCGGCGTGAGGACATTCCCACTGTTGCATTGAGAGAACCCATCTTTCATGCACTGGGAATTTCTAAAGAGCTGCATTTGTGAACAAGCTGTCAATAATTTCCTAGTCCTGACTCTTCTTTTTCCTTTGTGTTGCATTTTGGAACATCCAAAAACCATGAACATGAACAGCATTAGTAATGAAGAGTTTGAGTGACATTTCCTCAATAAGGTCTTTACTGTGAAGAACATTCTAGACCAAAAAATTAAGGCAATCTCTTTTTCCAATGATAAGGATGCCATCTATGTTGTGGAACTGGGAGACATTCAAAAGAAACATCTGAGGTGGCTAAAAGCTCTTCCTCGGGTCATCCCATTATGCAGTCAAATGCAATGACAAGAGAACCATAGTGAAGACTCTAGCCACCATTTGAACGCGATTTGATTGTGCCAGCAAGACTGAAATATAGTTGGTGGAGTCTTGTGGTGTCTCCAGAGAGGATCATCTATGCAAACCCTTGTAAACAAGTGTCCCAGATTAAATATGCTGCCAATAACAGAGTCCAGATGATGACTTTCAATAGCAAAGTTGAACTGATGAAGGTTGCCAGTACACATCCAAAGGCAAAGCTGGTTTGTAGATTGACACTGATGACTCCTAAGCTGTCTGTTGTCTCAGTGTTAAGTTTGGTGTCACGTTCAAGACCAGCAGGCTTCATTGGAATGAGCCAAGGAGCTAAACATTGATGTCATTGGTGTCAGCTTCCACTTGGGCAGTGGCTATAGTGACCCTGAGACCTTTGTGAAGGTCATCTCTAATGCTCACTGTGTCTTTGACATGAGGGCTGAGGTCTGTTTCAACATGTATCTGCTGGATATTGGTGGTGGCTTTCCTGGATCTGAGGATGCAAAGCTTAAGTTTGAAGAGATCACCAGTGTAGTCAACCCAGCCCTGGACAAGTATTTTCCATCAGACTCAGGAGTGATATTCATAGCTGAGCCGGGCAGATACTATGTTGCATCAACTTTCATGCTTGCCGTTAATATCATTGACAAAAAACTGGTCTTAAAGAACAAACAGGCTCTGATGATAAAGATGAGTCCAGCGAGAAAACCTTTATGTATTATGTGAATGATGGATATATGGATAATGCAATTACATCTTCTATGATCATGTACACATGAAGCCCCTTCTGCAGAAGAGACTCAAACCAGATCAGAAGTACTACTCATCCAGCATCTGGGGACCGACCTGTGACGGCCTCAATCGCATCTTTGAGCACTGCATCTTGTCTGAGATGCATGTGGGAGACTGGATGCTCTTTGAAAACATGGGTGCTTACACCACGGATGCTGCTTCTACTTTCAATGGATTGCAGAGGCCAACTATCTACTATGTGATGTCAGGGCCAACATGGCAAATGATGCAACAAGTCCAGAACCAAGACTTCCTGCCTGAGATGAAGGAGGATGCTGGCGCCCTGCCTGTGTCCTATGTCTGGGTGAGTGGGATGCAGTGCCTCCCGGCAGCTTGTATGTCAGCTCACATTAACATGTAGAAGCCATTCTTATAGCTGTTGTGCGAGTGTGGCTTGCCTTAAGGGATTTTGGGGACCATTAACTTAATGATTGCTAGTTTTGTGGGGTTGGGACATATGGAACAAGGTGATTGGGTCACACTTATCTGTGTTCCTATGGAAACTATATGAATTTTTGTTTATATGGATTTTTATTCAATTCTCAAACATGCTCTGAGAGCACTCCTTAGCTGCCAGGGAAGCATTTGAGCTTATATATTGGCAGAACCGAACCAAGACTTAGTGTTGTGACCTGTTTTAACAATAAAGTACCTTGGAAATTAGGCATTGGAAAAAGAAAAAAAAGAAAGAAAGCAGAAAGAACATGTAACATTCATATTAAAATAATGTGAACCCCAAATTCTGACACAATTAACAAGTGTTCAAGTCTTAGAAATGGTGACATTTTTATATTGTGTAAACATTAAATTTTAGCTTTAAGATGAGCTATTGATAGAGAAAATATCTCATCATTTTCATCCTATCGTTGCTATTTTTTAAATACTTTTAATTTTATTTTTAAAAATACACATTTTATTAATTTTTTACAGAGAGGAAGGGAGAGAGATAGAGAGTTAGAAACATCGATGAGAGAGAAACATCAATGAGCTGCCTCCTGCACACCCCCCACTGGGGATATGGCTGCAACCAAGGTACGTGCCCTTGACTGGAATTGAACCTGGGACCTTTCTGTCTGCAGGCTGGCACTCTATCCACTGAGCCAAACCGGTTAGGGCCTCTAGTTGCTATTTTTAATAGACACCTAAACAAAAATTAATACAACCAAAAACATACAAATACTGTAGGATATTTAGTCCTACTTGGAACAGTAAGAGTCAGATGTAAAACTGATTTAACACTGAACTTCTAATTATAAAAAGAAAATACACATGCTGTAGAATGCCCTATCTTTTATTCCTAGCATATTTTAAAATAATTTACAAAAGGATGCTAGTTTTAAGAAGATATTAAACAATACACTATTGAAACAGTAATTGAGATGGTCATAAACTTAAGAAAATCTAATTCTATACCAAAAACTTAGTACTTACTTTAAAACTTGTGAAATAAGTAAAATTTTAGGAAACTTCTGTTTAGCATAATTAATGGTGAATTAGTATATCACGGAAACTTTTTTATTCTTGTATTTCTACACTTTGAAAATTGGGAAACTTTTAATGTAACTTTGTGTTTCCACTATGACTAGATTCTACTACAAGGCATGAAATACTACATGCCTGTATTCAAAGCTTATAGCCTGGTTTCACTGTTTCCTTTATACATATTTTTGAGTTTGTAATAGAGCCTTTTATAGTGACCTTTCCCTGCTGCTGTCTAGAACTCAGTGAATCCAACACCTTTCTCGTTGCTAAATCCAGGTCAAAAGAAATCAAAGTATGATTGTCAATCTACTGGATGGAGAATGTGCCTTGGGGAGAAAAAAACCCTGCATGTTTCCTATAATTCAGACTTTACCTTTCTTGTTTAGCTTCCTCAGTTTCACCCTGAGATGCAGATTTATTTTTCTGTTGTTTTAGAACATTATGAACTCGGATTTTGTAGCTTTCAAATTCAGAGGTTATAGCAGCTTGTTCCACCTATAATATTTAAAAGAGAGAAAAATTTTCTATTGCATTTTCATTTAAAAAATACACACACACACACACACACACACACATATATATATACACACACACACACACACACACACACACACACATATATATATATACACACACACACACACACACACACACACACACACACATATATATATATACACACACACACACACACACACACACACACACACACACATACACAAAACAGTGGTACCTCAAGATACGAGTTTAATTCGTTCTGTAACCTTGCTGGTATATCAAGTTGTTCGTATCTCAAAGCACATTTCCCCATTGAAATCAATTGAAATGCCGTTAATCCGTTCCAGCCCCCAAAATGCCACCCCAGGTGTTCTTGTTACGTGTTTTTGAATAACAAAAATGTATTTTAAAATGACAAATATTGTATAAAAACATAATAAAAGAGAATGTAAAGGAATAAACTGGTTTTATAAAGTGTATTTACCTACTCGTTACACTCTTAATGCTACACTTTATCCCTAAACTGAATGTAACTTAACTAATCTTCACTGAACTTAATTGCTATTGGTCTTTGCATTTTTGGCCGATTTCAAAAAAACGTGTCCAACGAGGTTTGCCTCTTCCTCCCTTTCAGAATGTTTCTGCAATGGGTGAGGCAAGTTTCAATGAACAGCTCCAATGCACGACCAGTAGCAACTTTTTCGGGGTGTTTCTTTTCCACGAAGTGTGACACCCTCTCCCACATTCCTAAGAGTTTATCTCACTTGTAGAGATCTCCTCCATCTCTGGCTCCTCCTCAAAACCAATTTCTTGGAGAACCTCCGCATGTTGCTGAGACTGCAACTCAAGTAACTCCTCTGTGGTGAGTTCGAGAGTGCTCCTCGATGAGCTCATTCTGGTCTCTCTCATCCACCTCCAGGCCCATGGATTTTCCCAGAGACACTATCTCCTCCTCCACTGGCACCTGGGGTTCGAATACATCGAAGGTCCTTTCAGCTATGGCCTCAGGCCACAGCTTCTTCCATGCAGAGGTCAAAGTCTTCGTTTTAACACCCAGTCAGCCCTGATCAATAATTCTGAGGCATATCACGATGTTAAAGTGGTTCTTCCAGAACTCTCGAAGGGTTTGGTTTGTGTTCTCCGTCACCTCAAAGCAGCGCCGGAACAGGTGCTTGATGTACAGCTTTTTAAAATTAGAAATCACCTCCTGATCCATGGGCTGCAGGATAGGAGTGGTGTTGGGAGGTAGGTAGATAACCTTTATAAACTTGAACTCTTCGAGGAGTTCATCTTCGAGGTTCGGTGGGTGAGCAGGAGCCTTGTCGAGGATGAGGAGGGCTTGCACGGTTTGGTTGTTTTCCTGTAGATATTTCTTAACAGAAGGGCCGAAAACCAGGTTTACCCACTCCACAAAGAACTGCCTGGTGACCCATGCCTTCCACATAACTTGCAGTTCATCTTTTAAAATCTTATGTGACTTAAAGACTCTGGGGTTTTCCAAATGGTATACGAGCAGAGGCTTGATCTTGCACTCGCCACTTGCATTGGCGCACAGTGCGAGAGTTAGCCTACCCTTCATGGGTTTGTGGCCTGGCATCGCCTTCTCCTCTGCCGTTCTATAAGTCCTATTCAGCATCTTCTTCCAGAAAAGCCCTGTCTCGTCACAGTTGAAGACTTGCTGGGGGATATATATCCTTTGGCTTATATCAGTTCGGAAAAAGTTTTGAGGTAATCCTCAGCTGCCTTCACATCCAAACTTGCTGCCTCACCATACCTGATGATGGAGTGAATGCCGGACCTTTTTCTGAAGTTATCAAACCAGCCTCTACTGGCTTTAAATGAGTCTTTTGATGCTTCGTCTGTGGAAGTGCGTGGGGTCCGCTCCAGCAAATGACCGTAAATCGCTCTCGCCTTCTTGCATATGATGCCCTGTGTTAATGTATCTCCTTTAAGCTGCTTCTCCGTCACCCACACCATCAGTAGATTCTCCAACTTTTCATGGAGAGAGCTACGGAGCTTAGACAGTACTGTAACGCCCTTAGCTGGTGTTATACCCTTTATCGACTCCTTCTGTTTAAGCACAGTGCATATCGTTGAAGTACTATGCCCGTACTGCTTTGCCAAGTCAGGCACTCATACACCTTGTTCATATTTTTCTATGATTTCACACTTTAATTCAATAGACATCATCCTCTTCTGAGCACTGACCTTTCCACTCGCTTTCTTCGGACCCATGGTTTTAAAAAGAAATGTGATAAAGTATGTAAATGCACAAAAGATGCTTCGACAACAAGGTAAACAAGCACACTGACTGAGGCGTGGGAAACTATGAGACGCTCGAGTTGCAGTAAACTGGTGGGTCGTGTGCAGCCGGTCGATCCAAGCGATTACTCGTATTTCAGATGTTGCTCATATTTCAAAGCAAAAAATCGCTCGCTCGACAGCTCGTATCTCAAAAATCTCGTATGTTAGGGCACTCGTATCTTGAGGTACCATTGTATATGTTTTTTATTGATTTTAGAGAGGAAGAGAGAAGGAGAGAAACATCAATGATGAGAAAGAATCATTGATTGGATGCCCTCCTGCATACCCCACACTGGGGATTGAACCTGCAACCCAGGCATGTGTCCTGACTGGAAATAGAACCTGACCTCCTGGTTTATAGGTTGACTGGCAACCACTGAGAATTTCTATTGTAACATGAAGGGATGGGAAGAGGTTTTTCAGGCGAATAGAAATGAAAAAAAAGCTGGGGTAGAAATACTTATATCTTGACAAATTGTATCTCAAAGTGAAGAACATATAATGAGATAAGGAAGGCCACTTCTTAATACTAAAGGGAAAAACCCAACACAAAGAAATAACTCTTGTAAACATATACATTCCCAACACAGGAGCACCGAAATACATAAAAAACTCCTGGAGGATATCAAGGGTGAGATTGACAGCAATACAATCATAGTAGGAGACTTTAAGACCCCACTATAACCATTGGACAAATCCTCTAAACAAAAAATCAGGAAAGAAACCTCAATCCTAAATGACTCACTAGACAAGATGGAATTAATTGACATCTTCAGAACATTTCACCCCAAAGCCACAGAATATACATTCTTCTCAAGTGCACATGGGTTATTTTCTAAGATAGATTATATGTTGGGTCATAGGCAAAGTCTCTTCAAATTCAAAAAGATAGTAATCATATTAAGCATCTTCTCAGATAATAGTGGCATAAAACTGGAAATCAATTCCAATAAAAAGAATTCAAGGAAATCAAACACATTGAAACTGAACAGCATGCTATTAAATAATAACCAGAGAGATCTAGAAAAAATAAAAAACATCTTGGCAATAAATAAAAACACAACAATCCAAAATCTATGGGACACAGTGAAAGCAGTCTTGAGAGGGAAATTCACAGCTCTACAAGCCGACTGCAAATAACAAGAAAAAATAATAATAAACTACCTAACCCTACAACTTGAATACCTAGAAAGATAGCAACAAGAAACACACCATGTCAGCAGAAGGATGAAAATAATAAAGATCAGAGCAGAAATAAATGATGTAGAGACCAAAGAAACAATACAAAAGATAAAAAAAATCAAGAGCTTGTTCTTTGAAAGGATAAACAAGATTGATGAACCTCTTGCCAGGCTCACCAAGAAGCAAAGAAAGAGAATCCAAATAATATCAGAAATGAAAGCAATGAAATAACAACAGACCCTACTGAAATACCAAGGGTTGTTAAAAAAATACTATGAACAACTCTATTCCAACAAACAGGACAACCTGAAGGAAATGGTCATATTCCTAAAAAAATATGATATAAGAAATCACATAGTCATATCAGTGGACGTATTCTTACCAAAACTCAATCAGGAAGAATCTAAACACTGCAATACGCTAATAACTATGGAAGAAATTGAAGCAGTCATCAAAAAGCTTCCAGCAAACAAAAGCCCTGGCTTAACAGGGGAGTTTTACCAAACATTCAAGGAAGAATTAAAACCTATCCTCCTTACACTATTCCAAAATATTCAAAAAGAAGGAACACTTCCAAGCTCCTTCTATGAAATCAACATCAACTTAATAACAAAACCAGATAAAGACAAAACAATGAGAGAATTACAGGCCAATATCCGTCATGAACATAGATGCCAAAATCCTCAACAAAATTCTACCAAATCAGATCCAGTAGCACATCACAAAATCATAAACCATGACCAAATAGGATTTATCCCAGGAATGCAAGGATGGTACAATATCCGCAAATCAATAAATGTGATACATCACATAAACAAATTGAGAGATAAAAATCACATAGTCATATCAATTGATGCAGAAAAAGCATTTTACAAAATCCAACGCCCTTTCTTGATAAAAACTCTCAGCAAGGTGGGAATAGAAGGATCATATCTCAACATAATAAAAGACATATATGATAAATCCATAGCTAACATCATACTCAATGGGCAAACACTAAAACCATTTCTTCTAAGAACAGGAACAAGGCAGGAATGCACACTCTCACCACTCCCATTTGACATAGTCCTCAAATATTAGCCATTGCAATTAGACAAGAAGAAGAAATAAAAGGCATCCAAATTGGAAAAGAAGTAAAGCTGTCCTTATTTGCAAATGACGATAATGTATATAAAAAAATGAAAGACTCCATGAAAAAACTAATGGACTTCATAAATGACTTCAGCAATGTAGCAGGATACAAAATTAATGCCAAGAAATCAATGGCATTTCTATACACCAATAGTGAATTTACAGAAAGAAAGACTAAAAAAGCAATCCCATTTACCATCGCACCAAAAAAGTTAAGATACCTAGGAATACACTTAACTAAGAAAGTAAAAGACCTATAAGCAGAAAACTATATGATACTGAAAAAAGAAATAGAAGAAGACGTACACAGATGGAAAACATACCATATTCATAGATTGGAAGAATGTCTATACTACCCAAAGCAATCTATTGATTCAAGGCATTCCCCATTAAAATATAAATGGCAAATATCACAGACCTAGAAAGAACGCTCCAAAAATTCATCTGGAATAAAAAAAGACCCCAAATAGTCACATGAATCCTGAGAAAGAAGGTGGGATCTCAATATCAGATTTCAAACTGTATTACAAAGCCACTGTTCTCAAACTAGCCTGGTATTGGAACAAGAACAGAGATATAGACCAATGGAATAGAATAGAGAATCCAGATACTGACCCAAACCACTATGCTCAATTACTATTTGACAAAGGAGGCATGAACATACAATGGAGTCAAGACAGTCTCTTCAACAAATGGTGTTGGGAAAATTGGACATATATATGCAAAAAAATGAAACTAGACCACCAACGTACACCATACACAAAAATAAACTCAAAATGGATACAGGACTTAGTAAACATAAGACAGGAAAACATAAAAATACTAGAGGAATCCACCGGCAGCAAAATCTCTGACATATGCTGAAGAAACTTCTTCACTGATACTGCTCCTAGGGCAATGGAAGCTAAACAGAAAATAAACAAATGGGACTACATCAAAATAAAAAAATTTTGCACAGCAAAAGAAACCATCATCAAAACAACAAGAAAGCCCACTGTATGGGAGAACATATTTGTCAATGTTATCCCTGATAAAGGTTTAATCTCCAACATCTACAGGGAACTTATACAACTTAATAAGTGATCCAATAAAAAATTGGCAACTGATCTAAATCGAATCTTTTTTTAAAGAAGACAGAAGGAAGGCCAAGAGACACATGAAAACATGCAAAAAAGTCACTAGTTATCTGAGAGATGCAAATCAAAATGACAATGCAATACCATGTCACACCTGTCAGAATGGCTATCATCAACAAATCAACAAACGATGTGTTGGCAAGGATGTGGAGAAAAAGGAAGCCTCATGCACTGCTGGTGGGAATGTAGACAGGTGCAGCCACTGGGGAGAACATAATGGAGTTTCCTCAAAAAACTAAAAATGGAACTCCCATATGACCCATTAATCCCACTCCTAGAAATATATCCTAAGAAACTCGAAACACCAATCAGAAAGAATATATGAGTTCCTATGTTCATAGCAGCACAATTTACAATAGCTAAGATTTGGAAACAGCCTAGGTGTCCGTCAGCAGATAACTGGATCAGAAAACTATGGAAAGTCTACACAACGGAATAGTATCCTGCCATAAGAAAGAAGGAATTCTTACCATTTGCAGCAACCTGGATGGAAATGGAGAGCATTATGCTAAGTGAAAGAAAAACACCACATGATCTCACTCATTTATGAATAATAAAGAACAGTATAAATTGATGAACAAAAAGATAGATACAGAGGGAATAAAGCATCAAACAGACTATCAAATTACAGCAGGAAGGTTAGTGAGAAGTGGGGTAGATAAGTGATCAACTGAAGGACTTGTATGCATGCATGTATGCATAACCAATGGACGCAAGACACTGGAAGGTGAGGGCATGTATGAGACTGGGGTGAGCGGGGGCAATGGAAAGATATGTACACATGTAATACATTAATAAAAAAAATGGAGAAAGAAGGAAAAAAATAAATAAAACTATTCAATCTAAAATAAATAAAAAGAAAAGAGGAACAGCTCTTTTCTGACCAATTCGGAATTGCCTTTTAGATCAATGAAGGATCTCGAGTCCTCATTTGCAAGAGGCTAGACTAATTAGGAACTGGGGGCAGGGACTCCTTTCTATGTAAGTCAGCTCCTCTCTGGCTCTAAGATTAAACTTTTCCATTCCACTGAAGAGTACATTTCACTGGCTAAGTTGAACCACCAAAAACGCCTCATTGGAACAGAGTGGACCGGACCAGCACAGGACAAAGTAGACCAGTGAGGTGAACAAAGCTGCCTAGCAGAAGATGGGCCTGGCCAAGTGTTGCCTGTTCCCAGGGATGCCTTTGCAGCCTTGCTGTTTGACAGCAGTACTGCTGTTACAGTCATGCTGTATCACAACTGAGTTATTTGCACTGAATAAAGTTTTCTTCTTCACTGCACTACAAAATGATGCTTCTTGTTGGTGTGGAATTGGCACCAATGCAATGTGCTGACACCTGGTAGGATAATTTACTATCTATAAATTTTATAATGGCACTATTTGCCTTTGGAAATTTAGGAAGATTTTCATGTATTGTGTGTCCTATTTGTATAAATACAAGAAAAGCAGAAATTAAAAATGGTGGTAGAGTCAATGGATGCTTCACAGACATGCTCCCAGGACCAATGTGGAATTACAATTATAATACAAAAAAAGCCATCCTGAATAATCAACTGGAGACTAGCTAGAAAGAACTCTGATAACCAAGGACAGAAAGTGGAGACCACAGAGAGTGGAAGGGCAAAGGTGGAAAAGGGCTGGTCGGACTACCACAGACGGCAGCTGTTATGAAGGGATATCTCAGCTGTAGGGGGTTGCCCTCTGGGTTCTAAACCCCAAGCTGGGCCCCCAAGTAGAGAGCACCATAACTGAGAAAAGTGCCCATATAACAAATGGATATGAAAAGCAGCAGGGTTGCTATCTGCTAGGGAGAGATGGTTGGAAATGCAGGGAGCCTCTTAAAGAGTCTAAGCACAGAATTTTGTGTGCACCCATTCACCTTGGATTTTTGTAGAGGGAGGGTAGAGTAGATTGAAGCTGTGTGACTAGAAGCCAGGGATGGGGGCTCTGGGGTTAGAGCTTGGAAGTCACACACTCCAGTTTCCATGCTGAGTGATCCCCTCAAAATGCAGAGGACATCTTTCTGATGTAGACATCTGCTATACAGGCAGTTTTTTTCCCTGAGGGAAAGACAGTTGACCCACCCTATTGACTCCCTTGCCCCAGTATGTGTAGTTTCTGAGGCCAATTAAGAGATTGAGAATAACATTTCACCTCCAGGCAACTGCCCCACTCTGTTGGATAAACTGTTGCCCCATCTGTGGATGATTCTCAAAACTGAATCATTGTGCAAGTAGAGGCAGGTCTCTGGAGGCTTTAAATATTTACCTGATCTAATTAGTCAGAAAAAGCATTTGACAATGGAAGGCATAGCAGATCTACTTAATATACAGTCACAAACCCAAACAGGCAGCCAAAATGGGGAGATAAAAAACAACCACTAAAGAAAGAACAAGACAATTCTTCAGAAGAAAAGCTAAAAATTAAAAGGAGATAACAAGTTTCTCAGACACAGATTTCAGAATAATGATGACAAAGATGCTTAACAGCATAAGAAAAGATATAGTAACTATGAAGAATGATATAGCAGTAATAAAGAACACAGTGGAAGGAATACACAGCAGATTAGGGGCAGGTGAGGACTGGATGAGTAAATTAGAAAACTGGGTAGAAAAATAATCATGTAATTAGAGAACAAAAAAGAAAAAAATAATTAAAAAACAGGGAGCTTAAGGGAGCTGTGGGACAACATGAAACATACCATAACAGGTATGCCAGAAGAAGAAAGGGAGCAAGGGAAGGAGAATGTGTTTGAAGAAATAATAGCAGAAAACTTCCTTAACCTAGTGCAGGAAAAACTCACACAAGTAGAGAGAGTCCCAAGCAAGAAAAACCCAAGTAAACCCATGTACAGACACATCATATTTAAATTCCAAAAATTAAAGACAGAGTCTTTATGACAGCAAGAGAAAAGCAAACTGTTACCTATAAAGGAGCTCCAATTTCTCAACAGAAACTTTAGAAGTCAAAGGGAATGGCATGAAGTACTCATGATAATGAAAAGCAAGAATCTGAAACCAAGATTACTACCACTCAAAATAGATGGTAAAATAAAGAGCAAAGAGCTTATCACCACCAAACCTGCACTACAAGAAATCCTACAGGGACTGCTGTAATGAGAAGAGATAGAGAGAGAAGCCCAGGCATACAGAACAAAAATGGCAATAAATAAATACCTATCAATAATAACTCTAAATGTAAATGGATTAAATACTCCAGTCAAAAAACATAGGGTGACTGAATGGATACAAAAAATATGAACCAACCATATACTGTCTACAAGAGACAGACCTCAACAAAGAACACAGGACTAAATCAGAAAAATTGAAGGAATAGAAAAATTTCTTCAGGTAAATGGAAATGAAATAAAAGCAGGGGTAGCAATACTTAAGTCGGAGAAAATAGACCTCAAAGTGAGAGCCATAATGAAGGACACTGAATAATACTAATGGGATCAATACAACAAGATGACATAATTCTGGTAAACATATACACTCAAAATAGGAGCACCTAAATAAATATAAATAACTTCTGGAGAATGAAGGGAGAGATCGACAGCAATATAATCACAGTAGGATATGTTAACACTCCATTGATATCACTATATAGATATTCTAGACAAAAAAAAAAAATCAACAAGGGGACAGCAATCCTAATCAATACGATAGATCAGATGGAATTATCATCTTCAGAACATTTCACCACAAAGCTACAGAATATATATATATTTTTAAATGTACATAGGAAAATTTCAAAGACAGACCACAGGTTAAGATGCAAAAAAGTCTCTACAAGTTCAATAAGATTTTAATAATATCAAGCATCTTCTCAGATCAAAATGGCATGAAATTAGAAATCAGGTACAATAAAAATACTCAAAAACATCAATCACATGGAGGCTAAACAGCATGCTATTAAATAATGAATGGATTACCAAAGAGATCAAAGAAGAAATAAAGAACATTCTGGAAACAAATAACAATGAAAACACAACAATCCAAAATCTATGGAGCATAGTGAAAGCAGTCCTAAGGAGGAAGTACAGAGCACTATTGGCCTATGTAAAAAAAAAAAAAAAAAAGAAAAGAAAAAAAGGAACACAAAAAAGAAAAAAGAAAACGAAGAAAAACTTGTAATAAGTTATCTTACCCTACAACTTAAGGCAACTTAACGTGAAAAGTTAAGAGTAAATAGATGGGAAGAAATAATAAAGATCAAAGCAAAAATAAGTGACACAGAGATAAAAAAAAAAAAAAAACTAATATGGCGGCATAGGTAAATACCTTAAATTGCTGCCTCGCACAACAATTTCAAAACTACAACTAAAAGAACAGACATCATCCAGAATCACAGGAAAACTGGCTGATTAGAAATTCTACAACTGAAAGGAAAGAGAGGGGCTCATGGAGACCAAGAGGAGATGCAAAAAGCTGAAGTATAGAAACACATGCTTGGAGAGGACGGGCGGCTGAGTGCCTGGCTGGCTTGCTCTTGCGAGAGGGAGATGGAAACTCCCAAATGCATTGAACCCCAGTTTTGACAGCAATGAACCCCAGTTCTGGGCGAGACTCATACAGGAGGAGTCTGGACTGTCAGAAAAAGCGAGGAGTACATGTAAACTCAGGGGAGCCAGGAAAGGAAGAGGTCTGGAGGAGTACATGCCAGCGAGTGCAGAGAGGGCTGACTGCTGATTGTGCCGCTGGCTATCTCTGGTGGGAGGAAGAGGGAACCTCATGACTGTGCTGATCTGCACTTCTGACTGCACTGAACCCCAGTTTCAGGCAAGAATCTGGGGACCCAGACTCATACGGGTCCCTGGAGCTCACAGAAACTTCAGGGGAGCCACGAAAGGCAGAGATCTGGAGGCGTGCGAGTGCAAGTGCACGCAGAGAAGGCTGTAGTGATTACTGAGAGACACTGAGACTCAGAGGCTGCATAGGGTAGGGCTGATGGGAAGCCAAGACTGTCTGCTGAGCCCTGAGATTCCGTCCCATCCAGGCTGAACACAGAGGCTTTTGCAGTTTTGCAAGTGTTGTATCATAAGACTGACCTCAGCATAGAGGTTCTCCCGGCGTAGACACAGCTGATCCTCACAACCAATTGGCTTGGAGGTCAATTCCCCACAGTGATATCAACAACAATCAAGAATTAACTACAACGCTGTACACACAATCCATAAAGCGGGGCACCAAGAGAGTCCACCTCACGTAACTGGGGAGGTGAAGCTACTGGGCCATATAAAACACCTAGCACACGAAGCTACTCTACCAACTCAGAAAAGCAGTGAAAATGTGGAGACAAAGAAACAGATCACAAATGAAATAAATGGAGGAAAACAAACTACTGGATATAGAGTTCAAAACCACAGTTACAAAGTTTTTCAAGAATTTCCTAGAAAAGATGGATAAATTTAGTGAGACCCAAGAGGAGATGAAAAAGGACCAACTAGAAATTAAACATAAACTGACTGAAATAAAAAATATTACACAGAGACCTAACAGCAGACTAGAGGAACCCAAGAATCAAGTCAAAGATTTGAAATACAAAGAAGCAGAAAACACTGAACTAGAAAAGCAAAAGGAATCCAACATCAGAATTATGGGGGTGCCAGGAGAGAGAGAGCAAGGTACTGAAAACCTACTTGAAGAAATAATGACTAAAAACTTCCCCCACCTGGTGAAAGAAATAGACTTACAAGTCCAGGGAGTGCACAGAACCCCAAACAAAAGGAATGCAAAAACGATCACACCAAGACACATCATAATTAAAATGCCAAGAGCAAAAGACAGAGAATATTAAAAAAAAACAGTTGGTTACCTACAAGGGAGCTCCCATATGACTGTCAGCTGATTTCTCAACAGAAACTATGCAGGCCAGATGGGAGTGGCAAGAAATATTCAAATGATGAATAGCAAGAACCTACAACCAAGAATACTTTATCCAGCAAAGCTATCATTCAGAAATGAAGGGCAGATAAAGAGCTTCACAGGTAAGAAAAAAACTAAAGGAGTCATAAACATAAACCAGTATTATGTGAAATGTTGAAAGGTACTCTTTTAGAAGAGGAAGAAGAAAAAGGTAAAGATAAAAATTATGAACCACAAATACATATCTATCAACAAGTGAATCTAAAAATCAAGTGAATAAAAACATCTGATGAACAGAATAAACTAGTGAATATAATAGAATCAGAGGCATAGAAAGGGAATGGACTGATAATCCTCAGGAGGAAAGGGGTGAAGGGGGAGACTAGACAAAAATCATATACCTATGTATGAGGACAATGGTGGTGGGGAGGTAAGGGCAGAGGGTGGGGTGGGAACCGGGTCGAGGGGAACTATGGGGAGAAAAAGAGGAACAATTGTAATAATCTGAACAACAAAGATTTATTAAATTAAAAAAAATACAAAAGAGCTAGATCTTTGAAAGGATAACCAAACTGATGAACCTCTAGCCAGACTCATCAAGAAACACAGAGGTTGTAAATAAAATCAGAAAGGAAAGAGGTGAAAAAAGCACTGACTCCACAAAAATAAAAAGAATTATAAACAAAATAGTATGACCAATTCCATTCTAATAAACAGGACAACATGGACGAAATGTACATAATTCCTGGAAAAATACAATCTTCCAAATTTCAATTAGGAAGAATCAGAAAACTTGAAAGGCCAACAACTATTGATGAAATTGAAGCAATAATAAAAAACCTTCCAGGAAACAAAAGGGCTGGTCTGGATGGCTTCCTAGGGAGTTTTACCAAACTTTTGAAGAAGAAATAACACCTATCCTCTTCAAACTATTCCAAAAAATTAAAGAGGAAGGAACATTTCTAAGCTCTTCCAATTCCAAACCAGATAAAGACTCTACAAAGAAAGACAATTATAGGCCAATATCCCTGGATAAAGATAGATGCTAAAATCCTCAACAAAATATTAGCAAATCACATCCAGTAATACATGAAAAAGATCATTCACCATGACCAAGTGGGATTTATTCCAAGGATGCAAGGCTGGTACAATATGCGCAAATCAATAAATGTGATAGAGCATACCAACAGATTGCAAGACAAAAACCATATGATCACATAAATTGATGCATAAAAAACATGTGACAAAATCCAACATCCTTTTTGGATAAAAACTCTCAGCAAAGTGGGAATGGAGAGATCATACTTCAATATAGTAAAAGTGTTATATGACAAGCCTACAGCCAACTTCATACTCAATGGGCAAAAACTAAAACCATTTTCCCTAAGAACAGGAACAAAAAAGTGATGCCCACTTTCACCACTCTTATTCAACATAGCACTGGAAATACTAGCCATAATGATCAGACAAGAAGAAGAAATAAAAGTCATCTAATTGGAAAAGAGGAACTAAAACTCTCATTATTTGCAGATGACATGATATTGTCAAAACCCTAACGACTCCACCAAAAAACTACTAGATTTAATAAATGAATTCAGTAATGTAGCAGGATACAAACTTAACACCCAGAAACCTATGGCATACACCAATAATGAACTCACAGAAAGAGAAACAAACAAACAAAAAACCAAAAAACTAATTTACCAGAGCAATAAGGAAATTAAGATATCTAGGGATAAACTTAACCAAGGAGATAAAATACCTATTCTTCGAAAACTACAGGATATGGAAAAAAGAGATAGAGGAAGATATAAACAATTTAAAGAATATACTTTGGCTCAGTGGATAGAGTGTCGGCCTGCAGACTGAAGGGTCCCAGGTTTGATTCCAGTCCAAGGGCATGTACCTTGGTTGCAGGCACATCCCCAGTAGGGGGTGTGCAAGAGGCAGCTGATTGATACTTCTCTCTCATTGATGTTTCTAACTCTCTATTCCTCTCCCTTCCTCTTTGTAAAAAAAATCAATAATATAAATATGTATGTATATATTTATATTATTGATTTTTTTTATATAATGCTGTGTTAATAGATTGGTAGAATTAACATCATTAAAATGTCCATACCACCCAAAACAATCTATAGATTCAAGAATCCCTATTAAAATACCAATGGAATAAAACAAACTCTCCAAAACAAAAACCCAATCTTGAGAAAGAAGAACAAATTGGAGAGATAACAATATCAGATATCAAGTTATACTACAAAGCCACCGTAATAAAAACAGCTTGGTACTGTCACAAGAATAGGCATAGAGATGCCAGAAATCGACACAAGTCATTACACTCAATTTTTGACAAAGGAAGTAAGAACATACAATGGTGTCAAGACAATCTTTCCAATGGTGTTAAGAAAATTGGACAGATACATGCCAAAAAAAAAAAAAAAAAAAAAAAAAAAAAAAAAAAAAAAAAAAAAAAAAAAAAAAAAAAAAAAAAAAAAAAAAAAAAAAAAAAAAAAAAAGAGAGAGAGAAACTAGACAAACTTACACCATACACAAGAATAAACCCAAAATCAATGAAAGTCATAAAAGTAAGTGGGAAAACTATAAAAATGATAGAAGAAATCAATAGGCAGCAAAATCTCAGACATCTCTCCTAGCAAAATGTTTCGCAATACATCTCCTAGGGCAAAGGAAACAAAGGGGAAAATAAACAAATGGGACTACATCAAAATTAAAAGATTCGGCACAGCAAAAGAAACCATCAACAAGCCAAAACTGGTTTGGCTCAGTGGATAGAGCCTGCTGACTGAAAGGTCCCAGGTTCAATTTTGGTCAAGGGCATATACCTTGGTGGTGGGCACATCCCCAGTGGGGGATGTGCAGGAGGCAGCTGATTGATGTTTCTCTCTCATCGGTGTTTCTAACTATCTCTCTCTCTTCCTCTCTGTAAAAATATATTTCAATAAAATATATTTAAAAAAAAAGAAAAAGAAATCATCAACAAAATGAAAAGGAAGCCCACTGTACAGGAGAATATATTTGGCAATGATACATTTGATAAAAGGTTAATATCCAAAATATATAAAGAACTCATAAAAATTAACAAAAGGAAGACAAACAATCCAATTGAAAAATGGGCAAAGGACATTTGCCCTAAATAGACACTTCTCCAAAGTGGACACTCAGATGGCCCAGAGACATGAAAAAATGCTGAAAGTCATTGATCATCAGATAGATGCAAATTTAACCATCAATGAGGTATCACCTCACACCTGTCAGAATGGCTACCATCAACAAATCAACAAATGACAAGTGGTGGTCAGGATGTAGAGAAAAGGTAGCCCTCGTATGCTGCTGGTAGGAATGCAGACTGGTACAGCCATTATGGAAAAGAGTATGGTGTTTACTCAAAAAATTAAATATGAAACTGCCATTTGACCCAGTGATCCCACTTCTAAGAATATATCCTAAGAAACCTGAAATGCCAATCAGAACAAATATATGTGCCCCAATGTTCATAAAAGCAAAATTATAATAGGTAAGATATGGAAACAGCCTGTGTGACCAGTAGATGAGTGGATAAAAAAGCCTTAGAACATTTATACCATGCCATACTATGCAGCAGGAAAGAGGACAAATCTCTTACCCTTTGAGACAGCATGGAGGGACCTGGAAAGTATTATGGTAAGGAAATAAGCCGGTCAGAGAAAGACAATTATCACATGATCTTACTCTTATGTGGAATCTAATGAACAAAATAAACTGATAAAGAAAATAGACCCGAGACATAGAAACAGAACAGACTGTGGAACCTCCTGGGAAGGTGCGGGAGAGTGGGTGGGTGGGTGGGAAGTGATCAACCAAAGAACATATATGCATACATGCATAGCCCATGGACACAGATAATAGGGTAGTGAGGCCTGGGGTGGGTGGCAACACTGGGCTAGTAGGAATGAATGGGGGAAAAATGGGGACATATGCAATACTTTCAACAATAAAGACTTTGAATTAATTAATTAATTAATTTTTAAAAAAGAATTCAAAGAAATTAAGTTATTTATACTTCAGCTTTCAAAAGAGTGTGAAAAAAGTGAATTCTAGGACTTCTACTTTCTTGCAATGATCTGTAAACTCCCATGACTCTTTTGCCAAGAACACAGATAAGAGTTTTAACCTCTAACATAGCTACTGTACTATTTCTATTTTGTATGCAGGTAAGTAAACCCTAGACCCCAATCTACTAGAATATTTTATAATCATTTAGCCCACAGAAAGAACTGTAACACTTCTCTAATAAAAACTTTAAAACAGTAATTTTCTTATACATGGAAATTGCAAAACAAAGTTGGAGTGAAAACAACATGTGTGCATGTCTTTCCTCTTTAGCAAAGAAAGTTATCCATGTGACAGGGCTGTGATGGAATTGGGATTAGGGTCAGATGAGCTGAATCTGGTATTCAACTATTGAGTGTTCTTAAATGTCAGCAAACACCAAAAAGCCAGACCATAGTCCTCAAGAAAAGTGCTACCCAGTGGGTAAAAGCATCTCTGACATGCTGCTTCTGGGTGAGAAACACACCTTGGCAGCACGGCACTCTTCCTGAAGGGCTGCCACTTTCTGCTGGTATACACTCAGTGTGCGCTGGTGCTGGTCTACAGAGGTCTTCAGGTGTTCATGAACGTTGTGTTTCTCAGATGTTATTTCAGCTAGCTGAATCTGGGGACAAAATCTTTTAATTAAGGTTTATCAAATATGATTTTCATTTGTTAAGCAGATTTTCTTTAAAGGTAAATTTGTGTTTAGAGATATGAGTCTCAAATAATTTAGTGACATAAATAAATATCAGAATTATCTATTATTAAAACAGTTTTTCTTAATAAGATAAATACCTTAAGAGATGTTTAACTGAGGAAGAATATTTAGAGGGGGGATTCAATTGACACCACAGTATCCGTGGGGGATTGATTCCAGAAATCCAGAGTTACAAAATCCTTGGATGCTCAAGTCCCTTATATAAAATGGCATAGAACAATGCATACAGTTGGCTCTTCACATCTGCAGATGGTTGAATCTAAGGATGTAAAACCCGTAGCTATGAAGGGCCAACTGTGTTTACGATTGATATACAATAATATTTAGCAAAATCCCTAAATGCTACTTTACTTCTACATGGAAACGTTTTTCTAAATCTTAAAAAGTAAAACGAATCTTACTTTATAGACTTCTACTTGCTGCTGGCTTGCCTCTAGCTCGCTCTTTAAAGATGCTTGAAGAATTAAGTGATCCGTTTCCTATAGAATAAGAATCTTGATTAAATTTAAAAAATAAATTATTCATAAATACACTATAAGTATTAAAATGTGAAACCGAGGAATTAACATACTGTTTGCTTTGAATCTGCCAGTTCTTTCTTGGTTTTCATAAGCAATTGCTTGATTTTGGTGTTGTTTTCCTCATATTGTTGCAATGAAGTCTGTAGTGAAGCTAGTGTTAAGAAATAATTTCAGAAGAGATGAAATTATTTTCATGAATGATTTTAAATAAACAAGTCACAAGTCTTTTCTTTGTATTAACCTATCTTTTAAAGAAACTTGTCTTAGCTTTTTCTTTTCTTTTCTTTTTAGCTTTTTCTTTTTTTTAAATTAAATCTTTATTATTCAGATTATTACATTTGTTTCTCTTTCTTCCCCTCCATAGCACCCCTCCAACCAGCTCCCACTCTTCCCTCTGCCCTTACCTCCCTCCCATTGACCTCATCCATAGGTGTATGTATGATTTTTGTTCAGTCTCTACCTGTACACTCCTCACTCCTTTCCCCCTGAGAATTATCAGTCTACTCCCTTTCCATGCTCCTGATTCTATTATATTCACCAGTTTATTCTTTTGATCAAATTTTTAATTCACTTAATTTTTAGATTTACTTATTGATAGATATGTATTTGTTGTTCATTTAGCTTTTTCTTATGGAACATTTCAAACATAAGTGACAGTCATTGATGATAGTGCAATAAACACCACTGTGCCCATCACCTGACTTTAACAATTACCAACACATGGCCAATTTTATTTCACCCAGACCAGGATTCAGGCCCATAGGTCAAATCTGGCTGCTGCCTATTTTTGTGAATAATTTTATTAAAACACAGTCAGGCTCATTTATTCATATATCATATTTAAGGCTGCTTTAGTGCAATAAACAGTAAACTTGACTAAGATGATAGAGACTACATGGGCTGAAAATAAAACATTTATAACCTGGCCCTTTATAAAATAAGCTTGCCAACCGTGACCTATAACCTCACCTGCTCTTCCCCTTCCTCCTCACTCCCTCTCCTTTCTTCTTCTTTTTTCTTTTTTTACAAGATATATATTTATTTGTAAATATTTTAGAATATACAGAATGGGGCAAAAGTAAGTTTAAAGTTGTTCTTATGAAAAATAATACAATAATCCTATATAAGTAAAGAGGTGATATGCAAATTGACCATTACACTGTCACAAAGATGGTGGTGCCCACAGAAGGGACAGGGTGGGGCCGGCTGCTTTGCGCACCTGCCGATGGAGTCCCCTCAGCCCTGCTGGGAGCCTCAGATCCTCCTGAATCCCCAATGAATGATAGCTTAACTAGGCTCCTCAAATGAGCTATACATTCCTCTCTTCCTCCTTCCCTGAAGCTGAAGCTGACTGCGGAAGTTATAACTCATGTTGTTGAGAGTTTCCTCCATTCCTCAGCTGGGGCCGGGCGCTCTGTACACCTGCTGCTGGAGTCCTCTCAGCCCCACCAGGGTCCTCCAGTCCTCATGCACCCCCCACTGACTGAGGCTCAAGGCAAGCAGGGCTGGCTGAGGCGCTGGCAAGCTTCAGATGGTGGCTGCCCAGCCTCCCAGGGCCAGCCTGAGGCTCAGGTAACCAGGGCTGGCTGAGGCTTGAGCTGCTGGCAATGGCAGCAGCAAAAGTGTGATGGGGGTGTCACTTTCCCTTGATCACCTGGGTTGCCTCCCACTCATGAGGGCTTCTGGACTGTGAGAGGGGACAGACTGGGCTGAGGGACCCCCCCTCAAGTGCATGAATTTTCATGAACTGGGCCTATATTCTGGCGACTGGAATGGCAGAATGACCAGAATGACTGGTGGCTATAACATGCACTGTGGCAGCCAACTAGCCTGATCCAGGCCCCACTGGGACCCTCCCCCACAGCTGGCCCAGTCCCCAATTAACCCCAACATCCCAATCAGGAGTAGGGCTAGCCAGCCAACTGCCACAGCCCTTGCCCTCCACTGGCCCGGCCCAATAGGCCTCCATTGGGGAAGGCCAATTGGACTGCACACGTGCATGAATTTGTGCACTGGGCCTCTAGTCTACATACATAAAAGCCTAAGCGACGGTGGAATCAAAGATGGGGGCATAGGTAAACGCCTACACTGCTGCCTCGCACAACAATTTCAAAACTACAACAAAGAGACAGAACGGACATCATCCAGAACCACAGGAAAGCTGGCTGAGTGGAAATTCTACAACTAGAAGGAAAGAGAGGGTCTCACAGAGACCCAGAGGAGCTGCAAAAAGCTGAGGTACGGAGACGCACGCGCTGAGAGATCGGATGCCTGAGTACCTGGCTGGCTTTCTGTGGTGGGAGGGAAACGGAGACTCCCAATGGCATTGAAACCCCAACGACACTAATCCCCAGATCCAGCCGAAACTCATACAGGGGGAGTTTGGACTGTGAAAAGGAAGAGGTGCGCGGAAATTTAGGGGAGTCGCAAAGGATAGGAGGTCTGGTCGCGGTCACGCACGCACACGGCGCTGCAAGGAGGACAGAGTGCTGATTGTGCTGCTGGCTTTCGCGACTGGGCGGGAGACAGATCCTCCCAACGGTGCCACTTCTGAGTCCACTGGGCCCCTGTTTCGGGCGAAACCCTGGAGATCTAGACTCGTGTGGTCCTGGTGCGCACGGGAACGGTCTAGAGGCACTTCAGGCGCTTGGGCACAAGGACCGCTCCAGCGATTACCCAGTCACGTGAGACTCAGGGGCCGTGGAGGGCGGGTCCGACTGGTAGGCAAGGCGGTCCCTTAAGCCCTGAGACCCCACCCATCCCAAGCTCAACAGAGGCTTCTACGGTTTTGCAAGTACAGAAGTTTCCCCGACATAGTGAAAATGCCAAGACAAGGGAAGGGATCACAAACAAAAGAAATGGAGGAAAAAAACGACTGGATATAGAGTTCAAAACCACGCTTATAACGTTTTTCAAGAATATGCTAGAAAAGATGAATAAGTTTATCAAGTCCCAAGAAGAGATGCAAAAGGACCAACTAGAGATGCTAGAGATGATGAATAAATTTAGCGAGTCCCAAGAGGAGATGAAAAAGGACCAACTAGAGACACTGAAATAAAAAATATTATACAGAGTCCTAACAGCAGACTAGAGAAAGGCAAGAGTCAAGTCAAAAATTTGAAATATAAAGAAATAGAAAACACTCAACTGGAAAAGCAAGAAGAGAAAAGAATCCAAAAATGTGAATATAATGTAAGGAGACTCTGGGACAGCTTCAAGTGTACAAACATCAGAATTGTGGGGGTGCCAGAGGAAGAGAGAGAGCAAGATACTGAAAACCTATTTAAAGAAATAATGACTGAAAACTTCCCACACCTGGTAAAAGAAATAGACTTACAAGTCCAAGAAGCACACAGAACCCCATATTAAAGGAATCCAAAGAGGACCACACCAAGACACATCATAATTAAAATACCAATAGCAAAAGACAAAGAGAGAAAATTAAAAGCAGCAAAAGAAAAACAGTTTATTACCTAACAAGGGAGCACCCATACGACTGTCAGCTGATTTCTCTACAAAACGATGCAGGCCAGACGGGAGTGGCAAGAAATATTCAATGTGATGAATAGCAAGAACCTACAACCAAGAATAATCTATCCAGCAAAGCTATTATTCAGAATTGAAGGGCAGATAAAAAGCTTCACAGAGAAGAAAAAGCTAAAGGAGTTCATCAACTCCAAACCAGTATTATATGAAATGCTGAAAGGTACTCTTTAAGAAGAGGAAGAAGAAAAAGGTAAAAGCCAAAAAATTATGAACAATGAATACATATCTATCAACAAGTGAATCTAAAAATTAAGTGAATTAAAAATTTGATCAACAGAATAAACTGGTGAATATAATAGAATCAGGAGCACAGAAAGGGAGTGGACTGATAATTCTCAGGGGGAAAGGGGTGAGGGGTGTACAGGGAGAGACTGGACAAAAATCATACACCTATGGATGAGATCAATGGGAAGGAGCTTAGGGCAGAGGGAGGGGTAGGAGCTGGGTGGAGCGGTGCTATGGAGGGAAAAAGAGAAACAAATGTAATAATCTGAATAATAAAGATTTAATTAAAAAAAAAAAGTCTAAGCGACCACCTGACCATCTGGTAGCTATAACATGCACTGACCACCAGGGGCCAGATGCTCAACGCAGGAGTGAAAACCATAGGCATGGAAACATGAAATAGACTGATGAATCTCAGAGAAAAGGGGGGGGGGGGGGGGAGGGTGGGAAGAGATTAACCAAAGATCATCTTATAAGCATACTAGAGGCCAGGTGCAAGATTCGTGCACCAGTGGGGTTCCTTTGCTTGGCCTGCAGGTATTGGGCTCAAACTGGCTATCCAACATCCCCCAAAGGGTCCCAGATTGCAAGAGGGCACAGACCAGGACAAGGGACCCCACTGGTGCAGGAATTTATGCACCAAGCCCTCTAGTTAATAAATAAAAAACAAGAATAAACTTTGTTTCAGCCGAAAACGGTTTGGCTCAGTGAATAGAGTGTTGGCCTGAGGACTGAAAGGTCCCAGGTTCGATTCAGGTCAAGGTCATGTACCTTGGTTTCGGGAACATCCCCAGTGGAAGGTGTGCAGGAGGCAGCTCATCGATGGTTCTCTCATCGGTGTTTCTAACTCTCTATCCCGCTCCCTTCCTCTCTGTTGAAAATCAATAAAATATATTAAAAAAAAAAAACGTGTTTCATATACTCACACTGTAAACCTACTTTTGCCCCACTCTCTATCTCTAAATTAAAGGTACATACTTACGATATATCTAAGAGATAAAAAGTTTATTTTAAGAAACACCTCAAAATAGGTGCTGCATATTTTCAATTGTATCATAATAGAGGCACATCACTGGTTTTTTATTTTTATGATTTTAATTACTTTGAAGGTATTGTTAGTAAAAAATAGTTTACTAAGGAACTGAAATGTAAGAAAAACAAATAACTTTTATGCTTACAGAGGTAAAGAAACAAATATCAAATAGAAATAAGTAGATTCATTGTCTAAATCACAGTTACCCATCTATAACCAGTAAGCCAAATCTGGCAATAGCCTCTTATAAAACAAAGAACATATGAAAGAGACCATGTAAAAGCCATGAAGATTTATTATCTAGTCCTATATAAAAAAAGGTGTAGATCCTGAAAAATGGCTGCGGAGTAGACAGATGCGTCTGGAGCTTTGTCGCTGGGCAGAGGGAGAGAGAGCGGCTGAGAGTTGCACTGGGAGTGTTTGTTGGCCAGCTAAGAGTCAGTTATCCTCCAGGAGAAGGTGGGGGACTGCTGGACGGGGCTCTCCCGGCCAGGCAGCCCCACTGCCATGGGGTTTTTGTATGCCAGAGCCACCAGCGCAAACGTGGAGACCGCGCTATCTTACAGAGGGAGGTAGATGTCTGCAGCGATCTGAAGCCTGTGGCTGGGGCACCTATCGAGCAGCGGGGCCCTGGGGACCCAGAACTCCACTCTCCAATCAGCGCAGTCACACGGCGGAATCAGAGATCCACAGAGCACACGGAAAGGTCAGATTTCGCCTGAGATAAGGGGGAGGTGGATGTCTGCGGAGGCACCTACCGAAAAGCCGGGGACCCAGAGCACGGCTTTCCAGGCAGCGCAGACGCCTGGGCGGTGGATTCTGAGATCCACAAGGTGCGCAGAAGGGTCAGATTTCGCCTGAGACAGGGTGAGGTCTCCTAACCCCTCACAACTGAGATGCGCACACTGTGGGAACTGGTATATGGGAAAGCTGCCTCTGGAGAGGTCCCCAGAGGTGGTCAGGGCGTGATCCCTAAGTGTGGAGGCAAACCCTTTGAGCTGTTGACAGAGGAAAGCTCTGGAAAACGACTCGTATTTTTTTCTAGGGCAGAGGGACAGCCTGGGAGTTATTACAATGTCCCGGCTGCAAAATCCCCACAAACTGGCTTTGAGAACCACAGAGTAGCAGGATCTGAGCACAGCTTAGAGAGGTCCTGTGCTTTGTGTCAGAGATCAATTCCGAAACACTGCCACCCAGTGAATGACACACAAATTAACTCTTGCATAACCACAAAATAATAAAGAGATTAAAACACCAAGAGGGGAACACAGGGAACTGCAATATCTTCCCTACTGGGAAACAGGAGTGCCAAGCAGAATAATAGTGGAAGTAAAGGACCATTCTATTTTTTTTTTTCCTTTTTTCTTTTAAAAAAAATTTTTTTTATTTTTCCTTTTCACATATTTTAATTAAGTCTATTTTTTTCTTTCCGCCTCAATTGATTTTACCTTTTTAATTATTACATTTTTTTAAAACTAGTATTATTAATTTCTACAAGTACTTTACCTTTTTGGAAAAAAACAAGTGTCATTTTGTTTTCTCTTTATTTTATACCGGGATTAGAGTTCTACATTCTATATTCATCTTTCCTTTAGCATAATTTTACTCCAACTCTACTCTACCTTTATGCCTACACTTTCCTCCTAACTTCCCCCATTTTGTTGTCTTGTTTCCCTTCCCCTTTTCCAACTTTAAATTCTCCCTATTCTTTCCCTTTACCTGGTTAAAATTTCACCCCATTTATATATCTAATTTCAAATCCCCTACTACAAGTCCACACAAACCTCTCTCTTCTTCTCTTCACTAGCCAAAAAGTTGTTTTTTCTCTATGTCCTTTTGTTGCTATTTGCCTGAAAAGTGATTATATTGATTTTTTGAAATTTTTTATGAGATTGTTTTAGTTTATTCTACTTGTTTTATTTTGCTTTTTGCTTGCTTTGTTTTCTACCTCTCTTTTCCCTCACCTCCCTCAATACCACTTGCTATGTGCAGTTTGCATTAATCTCTAGGTACTGGTTGCTGGCCTTTATTGGGATTAGAGACTGTTCTATTGGAGTTGTCTCCTGACATCTATATTTTGTTCCACTTTTCTCTCTGACGTTTTTCTCTTCCTCTTTCTTTCTCCTTCTTCTCCAATTATTCTCTTATTTTATTTATTCATTTATTTTTGTTCAATTATTTATCTTTTTTTTTTCTCGCTCTCCCAATTTGATTTTGGCATTTCTTTTTTTTCCCCCTCATCTTCCTCTTCTTCCTTCTCTATTTACCCCTAATTTGTCCTTCATTGGTGGTCACCTTATTTGTGATTATTAACGTCTGAAATACATTTCTACTCAGTGCGTTGTGTGCTGTACCTGGTCGTGTTGTAGTTTGTGTCTTTCATTCAACGTAGGAGAGAGAACTACATAACCAGACAGCCGGAGAAGAAAGACCATGGGCAGAAAAAGAAACAGCCCACATAAGACAGAAATGCAGGTTTCACTAGAAAAGGAAGTAAACGAAACAGAAGCAGAAATAAGGCTGCCAGAGAAAGAGTTCAGAAAAATGATCATAAGGTGGATGAAAAGAATGGAAGACAAAATCGACAATCTGAGTAAGAGCCAAGAGGAAATGAAGAAGACGCAAGAAGAGATGAAGAAGCAGCAAGAAGAAATGGAGAAGAACCTAGAGGAGGTGCAGAATAAACGAGAAGAAATGAAAAATGACATCAATGCTATAAAGAACTCAATAGAAACCTTCAAAAGTAGACTAGAAGAAGCAGAGGACCACATCAGTGAGCTAGAAGACACGGTAGGAAAAAATACCCAAGTACAGCAGCTTCTAGAAAAACAAGTTAAAAAGCAAGAGGAGAGCCAAAGGGAACTTTGGTATAACATGAAACAAAACAACATCCGTATAATTGGGGTTCCAGAAAGAGTGGAAACTGAACAAGGATTAGAGAATGTGTTTGAAGAAATAATGACAGAAAATTTCCCCAGTATAGAAAAGAAAAAATCCACACAAATCCAAGAAGCTCACAGAGTTCCAAGCAAAATGAACCCCAACAAACCGACATCAAGGCACATTATAATTAAATTGGCAAACACTGACGACAAAGTAAGAATCTCAAAAGCAGCCAGAGAGAAACAGAAAGTTACCTACAAAGGAACCCCCATAAGACTAGCTACTGACTTCTCAACAGAAACACGTCAGGCCAGAAGGGAATGGAATGAAATATACAAAGTCATGCAAAGGAAGGGTCTGAATCCAAGAATACTGTACCCTGCAAGACTCTCAATAAAAATCGAAAGAGAAATCAAAAGCTTCATAGACAAAAAAGTACTAAGGGAATATATTACCACCAAACCAGCAATGCAAGAAATGTTAAAGGGCCTGCTGTAATAATAAGAAAGAGGAAGCGAAGAAGGAACTTGGGCGTAAGGACTAAAAATGGCAACAGATTAAGTACTTATCAATAATAACTTTAAATGTAAACGGATTAAATGCTCCAATCAAAAGACATAGGGTAACCGATTGCTTAAGAAAACATGATCCATATATCTGCTGTGTGCAAGAAACCCACCTCAGAAAAAGAGATGCACACAGATTGAGGGTGAAGGGATGCAAGATGGTATTTCAGGCAAATGGAAATGAAAAAAAAGCTGGGGTTGCAATACTTATATCTGACAAATTAGATCTCAAAGTGAAGGACATAACAAGAGATAAAGAAGGCCACTTCATAATTCTAAAGGGAACAATCCAACAAGAAGAAATAACTGTGGTAAACATATATGCACCCAATATAGGAGCACCTAAATACATAAAAAAATTCTTGGAGGATATTAAGGGACAGATTGACAGCAATACAATCATAGTAGGAGATTTTAATACCCTGCTGTCACCATTGGACAAATCCTCTAAACAAAAAATCGACAAAGAAACATCAATTCTAATGACTCACTAGACCAGATGGAATTAATTGACATCTTCAGAACATTTCACCCCAAAGCCACAGGATATACATTTTTCTCGAGTGCACATGGGTCATTTTCAAAGATAGATCATATATTGGGTAATAAGAAAAGTCTCTTCAAATTCAAGATGACAGAAGTCATATCAAGCATTTTGTCAGACCACAGTGGCATAAAACTGGAAATCAACTATAATAAAAACAATAGAAAGAAATCAAACATATGGAGACTAAACAGCATGCTATTAAACAACGACTGGGTAACCAGAGATATCAAGGAAGAAATAAAAAACATCATGGCAACAAATGACAATGACAACAAAACAATACAAAATTTATGGGACACAGTGAAAGCAGTCTTGATAGAGAAGTTCATAGCCCTACAGGCCTACTGCAAAAAACAGGAAAAAATGGTAATAAATTACCTAACCCTACAACTTAAAGAGCTAGAACGAGAGCAACAAGAAAATCCCAGTGTACTCAGAAGGAAGGAAATAGTGAAGATCAGAGCGGAGATAAACAACTTGGAGACCAAAGAAACAATCCATAAGATCAACAAAACAATGAGCTGGTTTTTTGAAAGGATAAACAAGATTGATGGACTTCTATCCAGGCTCATCAAGAAGCAAAGAGAAGATCCAAATAAACAAAATCAGAAATGAAAAAGGAGAAATAACAACAGACCCTGTGGAAATACAAAGGATTGTTAAAAAATACTATGAACAACTCTATCCCAACAAACTGGACAACCTGCAAGAAATGGACATTTTCCTAGAAAAATATAACCTCCCAAAACTCAATGAGGAGGAAGCTAAACATCTCAATAGTCCAATAACTATGGAAGAAATTGAAGCAGTCATCAAAAAGCTTCCAGCAAATAAAAGCCCGGGACCAGATGGCTACACGGGAGAGTTTTAACAAATATTTAAGGAAGAATTAAAACTTATCCTCCTCAGACTATTCAAAAACATTCAAGAAGAAGGAACACTTCCAAACACCTTCTATGAAGCCAGCATCACACTAATACCAAAACCAGATAAAGACAACACAATGAAAGAGAATTATAGGCCAATATCTCTCATGAACATAGATGCCAAAATTCTCAACAAAATTCTAGCAAATCGGATCCAGCAGTACATCAGAAAGATCATGCACCATGACCAAGCAGGATTCATCCAGGAATGCAGGGATAGTACAAAATCCACAAATCAATGAATGTGATACATAACATAAACAAATTGATAGATAAAAATCACATAGTCATATCAATTGATGCAGAAAAAGCATTTGACAAAATCCAACACGCTTTCTTGATAAAAACTCTCAGCTAAGTGGGAATAGAAGAAGCATACTTTAACATCATAAAAACCATATATGATAAACCCACAGCTAACATCATACTCAATGGGCAAAAACTAAAACAATTTCCCCTAAGAATAGGAACAAGACAGGGATGTCCACTCTCACCTCTCCTGTTCCACATAGTACTGGACGTATTAGCCATTGCAATTAGACAAGAAGAAGAAATAAAAGGCATCCAAATTGTAAAAGAAGAAGTGAAGCTGTCCTTATTTGCAGATGACATGATATTGTACATAAAAAACCAAAGGACTCCATTCCAAAACTAACTGACTTAATTAATGAATTCGGCAATGTAGCAAGATACAAAATTAATGCTAAGAATTCTGTGGCATTTCTATACATGAATAGTGAAATTACAGAAAGAGAAACTAAAAAAGCAATCCCATTTACCATCGCACCAAAAAAATTAAGATACCTAGGAATAAACCTAACTAAAGAGGTAAAAGACCTATACGGAGAAAACTACAGGACACTGAAAAAAGAGATAGAGGAAGATGTTAACAGATGGAAGAGCATAGCGTGCCCTGAATTGGGAGAATCAACATCATTAAAATGTCCATACTACCCAAAACAATCTACAGATTCAATGCACTACCCATTAAAATACAAACGACATATTTCACAGACCTAGAAAGAATTCTTCATAGATTCATCTGGAACAAAAAAAGACCCCGAATAGCTACAGCAATTCTGGGAAAGAAGAATAAAGTAGGTGGGATCTCAATACCAGTTTCCAAGATATATTCCAAAGGAACTGTTCTCAAAACAGCCTGGTACTGGCACAAGAACAGACATATAGACCAATGGAATAGAATAGAGAACCCAGATATCCACCCAAACCACTATGCTCAACTAATATTTGACAAAGGAGGCATGAACATTCAATGGAGCCAAGATAGCCTCTTCAATAAATGGTGTTGGGAAAATTGACAGATACATACAAAAAAATGATACTGGACCACCAACTTACACCAAATACAAAAATAAACTCAAAATGGATACAGGACTTAAACATTAGAAGGGAAACCATAAAAATACTAGAGGAATCCACAGGCAGCACAATATCAGATATATGCCGAAAGAACTTCTTCACTGATACAGCTCCAAAGGCAATGGAAGCTAAAGAAAAAATAAACTAATGGGATTACATCAAAATAAAAAGCTTTTGCACAGGAAAAGAAACCATCAACAAAACAACAAGAAAGATCACTGTATGGGAGAACAAATTTGCAAATACAGCCAACTTATACAACTTAATAAAAGGAAGATGAACAATTTAATAAAAAAATGGGCAGCGGACCTAAACAGAACCTTTTCAAAAGACGACAGAAGGAAGGCCAAGAGACACATGAAAACATGTTCAAAGTCATTAATCATCCGAGAGATGCAAATCAAAACGACCATGCGATACCATCTTACACCTGTAAAAATGGCAATTATCAACAAACGACAAGTGTTGGCGAGGATGCAGAGAAAGAGGAACCCTTGTGCAGTGTTGGTGGGAATACAGACTGGTGCAGCCACTGTGGAGAACAGTATAGAGTTTCCTCAAAAAACTAAAAATGGATCTCCCATTTGACCCTGTAATCCCACTCTCAGGAATTTATCCTAAGAAATTACAAACACCAATCAGAAAGAATTTATGCACCCGTACGTTCATAGCAGAATTTACAATAGCCACAATTTGGAAACAGCCTAGGTGCCCATCAGCAGATGAGTGGATCAGAAAACTGTGGTACATCTACACAATGGAATTCTATGCTGCCATTAAAAAGAAGGAATTCTTAACCATTTGCAGCAACCTGTTTGGAACTGGAGAGCCTTATGCTTAGTGAAATAAGCCAGTCAATGAAGGAGAAGCATCACATTATCTCACTCATTGGTGGATAATAAAGAGCATTATAAACTGATGAACAAAAGGATAGATACAGAGACAGTAATGCTTCAAACATACTGTAAAAATTACAGCAGGAAGATTAAAGTTAGGTGAGATAGATAAGAGATCAATCAAAGGACTTGTATGCATGCATATAAGCATAACCAATGAACATAGACACTGGGGGTTTGGGGTATGCCTGGGAGGTAGGGGGGGCAATGGGGAGATATGTATAAAATGATTAATAAAAATTAAATTAAAAAAAGGTGTACTTGACATCTGGTTTAGACCAGTGCTACTAAACAATCATAAAAGCAATGGTTAACTTTATGAAGTTAAATCCATATATAAAGACTGTTATTACTTGGTAAATATGAACAGGTACTATGCCTTTTTATGATTAATCTATTCAGTTATTTTCTGGTAACTATTTACCTAGTTCTGCAAAGTATTTTATAAAGCAGAAATGATAAACAAAGCCCTATTAATTGCTCCCAGGAATTATGATAAGCAAGATATACTAAGTTGCTGAACTCAAAGAATATGTAGAATGAAAGTAGGGGATAACATTTTACATGATAATGTAAAGCAAAATATAAAAGTTAAGAAAAAAATACGAGAGAATCCAAGATGGCGGCATAGGTAAAACACCTACACTGCTGCCTCGCACATCAATTTCAAACCTACAACTAAAAGACAGAACGGACATCATCCAGAACCACAGGAAGGCTGGCTGAGTGGAAATTCTACAACTAGAGTGAAAGAGAGGGGCTCACAGATACCAAGAGGAGCTGCAAAAAGCTGAGGTACAGAGACACGCGCATGTGCAAAGAACGGATGCTGGAGAACCTGGCTGGATTTCTCTGGCGGGAGGGAGATGGAGACTCTCAACAGCATTGAACCCCTTATTCTACGACACTAAACACTAGATCCAGCTGAAACTCATACGGGGGGAGTTTGGACAGTGAAGGGGAAGAAGTGCACGAAAATTTAGGGGATTCGCAAAAGATAAGAAGTCTGGTGGCGCACATGGCCCTATGTGCAGGGGACTGACTGCTGATTGTGCCACTGGCTTTCACGAGTGGGTGGGAGATAGACCCTCCCAATTGTGAAACTTCAGACTCCACTAAACTTTGGTTTCAGGCGAAACCCTGGGGACCCAGACTCATTTGGTCATAGTGCCCAGGGGAACTGGAGGGGCAGCAGTCTAGAGGCACTGCGAGAGAATGTGCAAGCACACAGAGATTGCTCCAGTGATTACCCAGTCACGTGAGTCAAGGGCTGTGGAGGGCGGATCGACTGAAAGGCAAGGCGGTCCCTTAAGCCCCGAGACACCACCCATCCTAAGCTCAACTTGCGGATTTGCAAGTCTGGTATCATAAGGCTGAATCCAACACAGAAGTTCTCCCGGCATAGTGAAAATGCCAAGACAAGGGAAGGGATCACAAACAAAAGAATTGGAGGAAAACAAACGACTGGATATAGAGTTCAAAACCATGCTTATAACGTTTTTCAAGAATATCCTAGAAAAGTTGAATAAAGTTAGCGAGTCCCAAGAGGAGAGAAAAAGATCCAACTAGAGATGATAAAGGGCCAACTAGAATTTAAACATACAATGACTGAAATAAAAAATATTATTCAGAGACCTACAAGCAGACTAGAGGAAGGCAAGAATCAAGTCAAAAATTTGAAATATAAAGAATCAGAAAATACTCAACTGGAAAGGCAAGAAGAGAAAAGAATCCAAAAATTTGAATATAATGTAAGGAGACTCTGGGACAGCTTCAAGCATACCAACATCAGAATTGTGGGGGTGCCAGAGGAAGAGAGAGAGCAAGATACTGAAAACCTATTTAAAGAAATAATGACTGCAAACTTCCCACATCTGGTAAAAGAAATAGACTAACAAGTCCAAGAAACACACAGAACCCCATATAAAAAGAATCCAAAGAAAACTACTCCAAGACACATCATAATTAAAATACAGTGGTACATCAAGATACAAGTGCCCTAACAAATGAGATTTTTGAGATACGAGCCCTCGAGCAAGGAATTTTTTGCTTTGAAATACGAGCAACATTTGAGATACGATTAATCATGGCGATTGGCTGGCCGCACACCACCCACCAGTTTACCGCTACTTGAGCATCTCATAGTTCCCCACGCCTCAGTCAGTGTGCTTGTTTACCTCTTTGTCAAAGCATCTTTTGTGCATTTACATACTTTATCACATTTCTTTTTATAAACATGGGTCCGAAGAAAGCGAGTGGAAAGGTCAATGCTCAGAAGAGGATGATGTCTATTGAATTAAAGCATGAAATCATAGAAAAATATGAGCAAGGTGTGCGAGTGGCTGACTTGGCGAGGCAATACGGGCGTAGTACTTCAACGATATGCACTGTGCTTAAACAGAAGGAGTCGATAAAGGGTATAATGCCAGCTAAGGGCATTACAATAATTTCTAAACTCCGTAGCTCTCTCCATGAAAAGTTGGAGAATCTACTGATGGTGTGGATGATGGAGAAGCAGCTTAAAGGAGATACATTAACACAGGACAGCATATGCGAGAAGGCACGAACGATTTATGGTGATTTGCTGGAGCAGACCCCACACACTTCCACGCATGATCATCGGAAGACTCATTTAAAGCCAGTAGAGGCTGGTTTGATAACTTCAGGAAATGATCTGGCATTCACTCCATCATCAGGCATGCTGAGGCAGCAAGTTCGTATGTGAAGACAGCTGATTACCTTAAAACTGTTTCTGAACTGATAGAAGCCAAAGGATATACCCCCAGCAAGTCTTCAACTGTGACGAGACAGGGCTTTTCTGGAAGAAGATGCCGAATAGGACTTATATAATGGCAGAGAAGGCGATGCCAGGCCACAAACCCATGAAGAATAGGCTAACTCTCGCACTGTGGGCCAATGCAAGTGGCGAGTGCAAGATCAAGCCTCTGCTCGTATACCATTCGGAAAACCCCAGAGTCTTTAAGTCACATAAGATTTTAAAAGATAAACTGCAAGTTATGTGGAAGGCATGGGTCACCAGGCAGTTCTTTGTGGAGTGGGTAAACTTGGTTTTTGGCCCTTCTGTTAAGAAATATCTACAGGAAAACAACCTAACCATGCAAGCCCTCCTTGTCCTCGACAATGCTCCTGCTCACCCACCGAACCTCGAAGATGAACTCCTCGAAGAGTTCAAGTTTATAAAGGTTGTCTACCTACCTCCCAACACCACTCCTATCCTGCAGCCCATGGATCAGGAGGTGATTTCTAATTTTAAAAAGCTGTACATCAAGCACCTGTTCCGGCACTGCTTTGAGATGACGGAGAATACAAACCTCACCCTTCGAGAGTTCTGGAAGAACCACTTTAACATCGTGATATGCCTCAGAATTATTGATCAGGCCTGGCTGGGTGTTTCAACGAGGACTTTGACCTCTGCATGGAAGAAGCTGTGACCTGAGGCTGTAGCTGAAAGGACCTTTGAAGGATTCGAACCCGAGGTGCCTGTGGAGGAGGAGATAGTGTCTCTGGGAAAATCCATGGGCCTGGAGGGGGATGAGAGAGACGTGAATGAGCTCATCGAGGAGCACTCTCGAACTCACCACGGAGGAGTTACAAGAGTTGCAGTCTCAGCAACATGCGGAGGTTCTCCAAGAAATTGGTTTTGATGAGGAGCCAGAGGTGGAGGAGATCTCTACAAGTGAGATAAACTCTTAGGAATGTGGGAGAGGTTGTCACACTTCGTGGAAAAGAAACACCCCGAAAAAGTTGCTACTGGTCGTGCATTGGAGCTGTTCAATGAAACTTGCCTCACCCATTGCAGAAACATACTGAAAGGGAGGAAGAGGCAAACCTCGTTGGACATGATTTTTTTGAAATCGGCCAAAAATGCAAAGACCAGTAGCAATTAAGTTCAGTGAAGATTAGTTAAATTACATTCAGTTTAGGGATAAAGTGTAGCATTAAGAGTGTAACGAGTAGGTAAATACACTTTATAAAACCAGTTTATTCTTTTACATTCTCTTTTATTATGTTTTTATACAATATTTGTCATTTATAAATACATTTTTCTTATTCAAAAACACGTAACAAGAACAACTGGGATGGCATTTTGGGGGCTGGAACGGATTAACGGCATTTCAATTGATTTCAATGGGGAAATGTGCTTTGAGATATGAGCAACTTGATATACTAGGAAGGTTATGGAATGAATTAAACTCATATCTCAAAGTACCACTGTACCAAGAGCAAAAGACAAAGAGAGAATATTAAAAGCAGCAAGAGAAAAACAGTTCATTACCTACAAGAGAGCACCCCTATTACTGTCAGCTGATTTCTCAACAGAAACTATACTGGCCAGATGGGAGTGGTGATTAAAAATATTCAAGGTGATTAATAGCAAGAACCTCCAAACAAGAATACTCTATCCAGCAAAGCTATCATTCAGAATTGAAGGGCAGACAAAGATCTTCACAGAGAAGAAAAAGCTAAAGGAGTTCATCAACTCTAAACCAGTATTATATGAAATGCTGAAAGGTACTTTTAGAAGAGGAAGAACAAAAAGGTAAAAGACAAAAAATTATGAACAACAAATACGTATCTATCAATAAGTGAATCTAAAAATTAAGTGAATTAAAAATTTGATCAACAGAATAAACTGGTGAATATAATAGAATCAGGAGCACAGAAAGGGAGTGGACTGATAATTCTCAGGGGGAAAGGTGTTAGGGCTGTACAGAAAGCGACTGGATAAAAATCATACACCTATAGATGAGGTCCACGGGAGGGATGTAAGGGTAGAGGGAAGGGTGGTATCCGGTGGAGGGAAGCTATGGAGGGGAAAAAAGATAAACAAATGTAATAATCTGAATAATAAAGATTTAATTAAAAAAAAAGAAAAAATACAATAGGCTATGGGGATCCATAGACAAAAGATTTTCAAGATTATCAATAATAATAAAAGTGTAATATGCAAATTGACTGAACAGCTGAACAAAGGGAATGAATGTCTGGATGACCTCACTATGACACCCATTGGCGCCAGGCCTGCCAAGACATGTGTGATGCAGTCAGGGTCCCTGCCATCACCCCATGATCACTCTGAAGAGAGGCCCAGGCCACCGGCCAGTGGAGCAATCAATTCATTGGGGGGGCTCCATGATCAACCCAAAGAGGGAGGCCTAGGCCACTGATCAGCAGGTTGCAGCAGGTTGGTGGGACCTCCTTCTGTGGGAGCAATCCATTGCAGAGCCCTGGCCAGGTGGGCAAGGCCTACGTTTTTGGGACAATTGATTGTGGGGCTCCCAAACTGTGAGAGGGCCCAGACTGGGTTGAGGGACCACCCCTCCTGCTCTCCGCCCCTACCCCTCTGTGCATGAATTTTGTATACTGGGCCTCTATTTTATATATAGTTTGCATGGGACAAGGAAGATTTTGTAGTACAAAAAAACATTTAAGATCAGGAATAATTTCAAAAGGTGTGCATAAGGGTAGGAGGGCCAGGGCATGAAAGGAAGAATAGTAGCAGATGAAATATACACTTAAATTGTGTATCAGGAAAAATGAATAGTCCTCTTTTCCTCTAAGAGAGTAATGAGAATTAAGCTGAAAGTTTAGACAGGGGTTAGCTGTTTAGGGGTTTGAGAATAAAATTGGCATTCCTAATTCATTAGGCAGAATGAGCCAACCATTAAAAATATATTTGCATGGAACATTTCCTCCGGCTTCCTTCTCATCTTGCTACTCTGTCATAACTCCTTAGCTAGGATATCAAAGTCTTTGCTGTCATAGGCCGGTGGCTTTTTCAAGATTCTACTCCATTCTACTTAATCTGATATACTATATGGGCAAATCTTCCTCACTGTCCTTAAAATTCTGGTATTCAGGTACTTCATGAATTGAAAGGAAATATATCTTCCTTAATTGTATTTTACTTCCTAAAAGGTCAATCCTTTATTCCAACTAGTGAAGCCTTCCCAAAATTATGTTCTTTAATTTTTGCTCATACCATGGTGTTGGAAGCCACCCATTGTCTTCACTAGCAGAGAGGTGTGGACAAGGAACCCAAAAGGCTGGTCAACCTTGAAGCTCTGAAAGATCAGTCAACCTCCCACTGTTTAGTTGAGACAATAGTAGCTAAAGTAAATTCCACCTTTTAGTTTTATGTAAATCCTTGCTGAAGGCTATTATTGGGATTGCTTGCCTAAGGGCTATGGGTATATCCCATAATCTGAATAAAAGGGATTGAAAGGCCAAAGAAAGGCAGAATCCTTCTCCTTGAATTCGCTTCCCGCCTGACCCCCAATATTTCCAAATTAATACTTTCTGGTCTTTTTCATTTGTGTGAGGCCTCCTCCAGAGCCCAAACCCTGAACCTGAACCCTGAACCACACAGGAGTGAAAGAGGTTCACTACACCATGGCTAGAGAAAGGAATACCTTTCTCATTTAGCTTTTTCTCTCCAAATCTTAATTTTAAGGATTAACTTTAGCCCTAACTTGTAAGAGTTTGTTTCAGGACAGAGAATCTCTCCACTCTGAACTCTTAGCACGACTGCCTGTGCCAACTCATTTCTGGTCATGAGGGTGTAACAAAATCTAGACTTTTATTCTTGTTATAAAAATTAGAAAACTGAGGAATTTCAAGATGGCAGTGATATAGGAAGACACTGAACTTAACCCCTTCCATTGGAATACTCAAATATACACACATAGAGAAAGTATTCCTTCCAGACAGCTTCTGAACAAAAAACTAACAAATAAAAACAGAGTGCATAGAGAAGGCTGGGAAACCACAGGAACTTTCCCAGGCTAGAGAAGCTAGTGAGTGCCATTGTTTATGGCTCCCTCCACATCAATAGGGTGGGCTAGAGCTCCCTCTATTCAGGTTCTTTGACCTATCTGCAAGATCACCAAGGGTGTTCTCATCTATACTACTTAGAGCCTTTTGTCTCTGAAGATAAATCCACATTTTCAGGACCAAGAGAGATAATTATTTTTGCTTAATTCATATAGACTAACATAAAAAGTCAAAACAATATCTCTCAAATGAAGGAACAAGAAAAATCCCCAGAAAATAGCCTAAGAAAATAGTGGTAAGTAATATGCCTGATCAAGAATTAAAAGAAAATCATAAGGATGCTCACTGAAGTTGAGAGTGAAATAGAGGAGCTTAGGAAGAACTTCAACAATAATTATATTAAGAACCAAGTAAACTGAAGAATACAATAACTAAAATGAAAAATATATTAGAAAGAATCAACTGCAGATTTGTTACTATAAAAGAATGAGTCAGAGACCTAGAAGACTGAATAGTGGAAATGAACCAATCAGAACAGAAAAAACCTCCAAAAGATTGAATTAAAAATTAACAAGGATAAGGGTTGTTTGGTATGACATCAAATGTAATATTATAGGGATCTCAGAGGAGAAGAAACAGAACAAGGAACAAAAACTTATTTAAAGAAATAATGGCTAAAAATGTTCCTAATCTGAGAAAGAAAACAGACATCCAGTTTCAGGAAACACAGAAAATTCCAAACAAGATAACCCAAAAATCACACTAAGACATACTATAATTAGCTGGCCAACGTGGCTTAGATGGTTTGAAAGTTGTCTTATGTACTGAAGGGTCACTGGTTCGATTCCTGGTCAGGGCACAAATATAAGTTATGGGTTCCATCCCCAGTTGGGACCTGTACAGAAGGCAACCTACCCATGTTTCTCTCCCTTCCTCTCTTTCTAAAATCAATAAAAAATATTCTCAGGTGAGGATAAAAAAAGAAGAAAAATATACTGTAATTAAAGTGATAAAAGTTAAAGAGACAATCTTGAAGGAAGCAAGAAGAAAACATTGTATCACATACAAAGGAAACCCCATTAAGGGTATCAACTGATTTCTCAGCAGCATCTTTATAGGCCAGAAAGGAGTGGCAAGACATCTTTAAAGTGCTGAAAGAAAGGAACCTACAACTAGAATAATTTACCCAACAGGTTATCATTCAGAATAAAGGAGGAATAAAGAGTTTCCCAGAAAAATAAAAGCTAAAGGAATTTGTAGTATTAAATCAGTTTTACAAAAAATGGTAAAGGATCTTCTTAAGCAACAAAGCCTATAACCAGAAACAAGAAAATATGAAAAGGAAAAAAATTTCATAGGTAAAACCAAATATTTAATAAGCAGTGGAAATCAGCTATTTAAAAAGCTTACTATGAGATCAGAAGAAAAAAAATATCAAGCTCGACTCAAATTACTACAAGTAGTTAGAAATGCAGAACATAAAAAGATGTAAAATATGACACCCATAACATAAAGTGTGGAAGTAGGGGTAAAATTGCAGTCCTTATAAAATACATTTGAATGCCTATGAGCTTAAAATGGGCTAGCATAGATGTAGAGTAATATACATAAACATCATTGATAACCACAAACCAAAATTCTACAAAAGATAAACAAGGAACATAGAGAAACAACAAACACTAAAAACACAACAAACCACAAGGAAAGAGATCAAAAGAAGAAAGGAATAGAGGTGAACTATAAAAACAGCAAAAAACAAAAAATAAAAACAAACCACACACAAAAGAAAGAATTAACAAAATGGCAGTAAGTACACACTTACCAATAATTACTTTAAAATGTAAATGATTAAATGTTCTAATAAAAAGACACAAGGAGGCTGAATGAATTAAAAACCAAAATAAAGCATGACCCATCTATATGCTGCTTATGAGACTCACTTGAAATCGAAAGACATACAGATGGAAAGTGAAGAAATAAAAAAAGATATTCCATGAAAATAAATATGAAAACTATGGTAGCAATACTCATATCAGACAAAATTTACTTTAAAACAAAAATGGTAAAAAAAGATTAAGAACATTACATTGTTATAAAGAGGTCAATCTAAAAAGAGGATATAACAATCCTAAATATCTAAGCACCCCCCAAAAAACATCTATGCACCCAACACAAGAGCAAGTAAATATGTAAAGCAATTATTAATGGACATAAAAGAAAAAATCCACAGTAATATGATAACAGTAGGGGATTTTAATACCCTACTACATCAATGGGCAGATCACCAAGACAGAAAGTTAATATGAAAATAATGGCATTAAATGTAACATCAGACCAGATTAACTTAATAGACATTTATAGAACATTTCACTCAAAAACTATAGAATACATTTTTTTTTTCCAAATGCACATAGATCATTCTCCAGGAGAGATCACACATTAGGCCATAAAACAAGTCTCAATAAATTCAAGAAGATTAAAACCGTATCAAGCATCTTTTCTGACAATAACTTGAAATCATTTACAAAAAAGAAAAGTGGAAAAAAAATCCACCCACAAATATGTGAAGACTCAACAATATACTAGTGAATAATAAAATCAAACAAGAAATCAAAAGCTACCTTGAAACAAATGAAAATGAAAAACACAATTTTTTAAATTGTAAGGAATCCAGCAAAAGCACTTCTAAGAGATAAGTTCATAGCTATATAGGTAAGCTCACCAAATAATAAAAATCTCAAATAAATGATCTTATTGGATACCTAATGGAGCTACAGAAAAAACAAGCTAAACCTAAAAGTAAACAGAGGAAGGAAATAGTGAAGATCAGTGTAGAAATAAACTAAATAAAAATCTTAAAAATAGAAGATATCACTAAAACAAAGAGCTAGTTGTTTGAAGAGATACACAAAATGGACATACTTTTGGCCAAATTCATCAAGAAAGAAAGAGACAAATAAATGAAAGTTTCAACTGACTGCACAGAAATATAATAATTAAAGAACTGCAAACGATTATGTGGCAACAAATCTGACAATCTAGAAAAAAATGAATGACTTTCTAGATGTATATAACTTTCTAAGACTAAACCAGGAAGAAATACAAAATCTAAATAGGTCAATTAGTAGCAATGCAATTGAAGCACTAATAAAAAAACTCTCAACTAATAAAAGTCCAGGAACAGATGGTTTCATAGGTAAATTCTACCAAATATTCAAAGAAAAATTAATACTATCCTTCTTAAACTATCTTAAAAAACTAAAGAGGAAGGAAAGCCTCCAAACTCATTCTATGAAGCCAGTATTACCCCAATATGAAAACCAAACAAAGACATTTCAGAAAAAAGAACTACAGGTCAATATCCCTGATGAATAGAGATGTAAAATTTCTTAACCAAAAAAAGTAAAACTGTCATTGTTTGCAGAAGACATGATATTGTACATAGAAAACCCTAAAGACTCCACCAGAATACTATCCTATATAATAATCCTATATAATAAAAGGGTAATATGCAAATTGACCCTAATGGTGGAACAACTGGGAAGGAATGGTTGCTATGACACACATTGACCACTAGAGGGCAGATGCTCAATGCAGGAGCTGCCCCCTGGTGGTCAGTGTGCTCTCACAGGGGAGTTCCCCTCTACCACAAACTGGGCTGATGGCTGCGAGTGCAGTGGCAGTGGCAGGAACCTATCCTGCCTCCATGAGAATGCTAATATGTCTGACTGTCATTAGTTGGATACCACACCGCCCCCGCCCCCAGAAGGCTCCTTGGCTGCCAGAGGGATGTCTGACTGCCAGCTTAGGCCTGATTCCCTGGGGAGTGGGCCTAAGCTGGCAGGTGGACAACCCCAAGGTTTCTGGACTGCAAGAGGGCGCAGACCGAGCTGAGGGACACCCCTCCACTCCTGAGTGCACGAGTTTTCATGCACCAGGTATCTAAGAATTCAGCAAGGTAGCAGGATAAGAAATCAACATCCAGAAATCAATGGCATTTTTATACACCAACTAGGGGCCCAATGCACAAAAATTTGTGCACTGGGGTTGGGTCCCCTCAGCTGAACCTGCACCCTCTCCAATCTGGGAGGCCTCAGGTGAGCCTTTTCCAATCCAGGAGTTTCTGTCTGTCTTTGCAATCATATGAGTGAATTGTCTGAGACCCCAAACTAGTTTAGTTTGATGCTCACAGAATAATAGAGGCATATTATTTTCTTTGCTTCATTGGTGAAGATTTCCTGGAAGTTTTAGGATATCTTCGCTTTAGTTTTTCCTAGACACTCTGATTTTACTTATGTCTCTCACTTTTGCTTTCCATCCATCCCCCACTGCAACAGTAACTTGCTCCAAGTTCATTTTGCTCTGGTGTCTAGGAGATCCGTCTGCTACCAGAAATACGATTCCCAGAATTCCTGGTACTCCCCGAGCTCTGGGCTTCTGCTTTTGGTCCTGGCGCTGCCACCAGAACTACTACTCCCAGAATTCCTGGCGCTCCCCATGCTCTGAGTTTTCCCTTCGTGCTCTGTCTCTGTCCCATGGCCTCCCGCTCTGCCAAGCCCTCCAAACTGCCAGTTCTCCCTCTCTGCTCTCTGTCTGGCAGCTTGGGAAACAAAGTTCCCCAAGCCACTCCACTCCTCACTAGTTCTCCCGCTCTTTTCTCCACCTGGCACCTGTGTATGCAAATTAATCCACCATCTTTGTCAGGCTGATTTGCATACTCACTCCTGATTGGCTGGTGAGCATAGCAGAGGTATGGTCAACTTACATGTTTCTCTTTTATTATATAGGCTAATGAACTCTCAGACAGTGAAACTAAAAAAGCAATCCCATTTACCATTGCAACATAAAAAAATAAGATACCTAGGAATTAACCTAACCAAAGCAGTAAAAGACTTGTACTTGGAAAATTATAGGTCATTGAAAAAAGAAATAGATACAAACAGATGGAAGCATATACAGTGGTACCTCGAGATACAAGTGCCCTAACATACGAGATTTTTGAGATACAAGCCGTCGAACGAGTGATTTTTGCTTTGAAATACGAGCAACATTTGAGATAGGAGTAATCAGGCGGATCGGCCAGCTGCACACAACCCACCAGTTTACCATGCCTCAAGGTTACGGAACGAATTAAACTCGTATCTCGAGGTACCACTGTACTATGGTCATGGATTGAAAAAATTAACATGTCTATACTACCCAAAAGCAATCTATAGACTCAATGCAATCCTATTAAGATACCAAGGGCATACTTCACAGAGCTAGAACAAATAGTTCAAAAATTTATATGAGCCAAAATCGGTTTGGCTCAGTGGATAAAGCATCGGCCTGTGGACTGAAGGGTCAGTCCCAGGTTCGATTCCGGTCAAGGGCATGTACCTTGGTTGTGGGCACATCCCCAGCAGGGGACGTGCAGGAGGCGGCTGATCGATGTCTGTCTCTCATTGATGTTTCTAACTCTCCATCCCTCTCCCTTCCGCTCTGTAAGAAAATCAATTAAAAATAATTTATATGAAATCATAAAAGAACCCAAATAGCTGCAGCACTATTGAGAAAGAAGAACAACGTTGGAGGAATCACAATACTTGAAATCAAACTATACTACAAAACCATTATAACCAAAATAGCCTGGTACTGACACAAGAACAGGCATACAGACCAATGGATTAGAACAGAGACCCCAGAAATTGATGCACACAATTATGGTCAATTATATTTGACAGAGGAGCCAAGAATATACAATAGAGTAATAACAGTCTCTTCAACAAATGGTGCTGGGAAAACTGGACAGACACATGCAAAAAGATAAAACTAGACCACCAAGTTATACCATAGACAAGAATAAACTTAAGATGAATAAAAGACTTAAATGTAAGGCATGAAATAATAAAAAATTTTTAAAAAAATAGGCTATAAAATCTCAGACATTTCATATAGTAATATGTTTACTGATAATCGTCTAGGGCAGTGGTTCTCAACCTTCCTAAGGCCGTGACCCTTGCATACAGTTCCTCATGTGGTGGTGACCCCTAACCATGAAATTTTGCTACTGTTATGCATCGTAATGTAAATATCTGCATTTTCCGATGGTCTTAGGCGACCCCTGTGAAAGGGTCACTTGACCCCCAAAGGGGTCGTGACCCACAGGTTGAGAACCGCTGATTAGGGCAAAGGAAACTAAGGAGAAAATAAACAAATGGGACTACATCCAAATAAAATCTTCTACCCAGCAAAAGAAACTATCATCAAAATCAAAAAGGGACCCACTGTATGGAAGAACAGATTTGCCAGTGATAGATCTAATAAGGGGTTAATATAAAAAATATATAATGTATTCATCCAACATTACAAAAGGAAGACAATCCAATAAAAAAATGGGCAGAAGTCATGAGTACATTTCTCCAAAGAGTAAATACAAATGGCTAAGAAACATATTAAAAGGTGCTCAATATTACTAATCATTAGGGAAATATTAATTAAAACCAAATCAGGTATTACCATCCACCTGTAAAAATCGCTATCTTCTATTGATCTTCTAGTGTTGGTGAGGATGTGGAGAAAAGGGAATCCTTGTGCACTGTTGGTAGAATTGTAAATTGGTGCAGCCACTGTATAGAAATTCCTCAAAAATTAAAAATAAAGCTGCAATATGAGCCAGCAATTCTACTTCTGGATATTTTCCAAAGAAAACAAAAACCTAATTTGAAAAGATATATGCACCCCTATGTTCACTGCAGCATTATTAGTAATAAGCCAAGATATGGCAGCAGCCTCGACAACCATGAGGTGAATGGGTAAAGAAGTTATATCTCCTATATAATAAAAACCTAATAAGTAAATTGTCGCCCTCACTGGGAGTTTGACCACTTGCTATGATGTGTGCTGACTACCAAGGGGCAGCATAGAACATGGTGGGCATCAGCGATGAGGCGCTGGCAGCGGGCAGCAGTGGAGGCACTGCTGGCCCCAACGGGCTTCTGGGTGAGCCAGGCTGCAGTCATCAGGACTGCAGGGGCTGGTTGGGCTCCCTGTGGGTTCCTGCAGGAGTTGGTGTGTGAGGCCGGCCGGGAAAGCGCACTTTGCCCACCAGGCTTCTGTGCAGAGCTGCTGGGCAGCCCAGAGGCCCATGCTATGCCTTGGTCCACAGCATCTGGCTGCATTCACCGCATCTCTGCATGTGGACTTGGGCACTGTGACTCAAGTGGAGGGGAGTCCATGGGGGCTCAGGGACCCAGGTGCTACCCAGGGACGAGAGGTCAGTGGGGATCTGCCCTTCCATGCCAGATGCTTGTGCTTTGATCATCGGCCAGGCCTTGAAACTGCACATTGTGCACCAGGTCTCTAGTACACACACACATACACACACACACACACACACACACACACACACACAGAGAGACACACAATATGAATGTTATTCAACAATAAAAAAAGAAAGAAATATTGCCATTTGTGGCAACATAGATGGACCTATAGGGGATTACGCTAAGTGCAATAAGATAGACAAAGAAAGATAAATACTATATGATTTCACTTATATGTGATATAAAACAACAACAAATAAATAAACAAACAAAAATAAACAGACCCACAGATATAGAGAACAAGCTGATGATTGCCAAGGGGGGGTAATAAAAAATAAGACAATGACATTTTTAATGACTTCCATTTTTTCTTTAAATAATAATTTTAAAAAAACTGAATATGTGAAAAAAATACCTGTCTTCTGACATTGGACAGTAAGCAGTATAGTACTGTGGTCCCTAAAAGGAGGTAAACAACAAATGAGGTAGTCTCTGCTCTCTTCCCGAGGCAATTTTTAAACTGGTACAGGAAGGGAATCCCAAACAGACAGAGGTCTTACTGAGTTGCAAAGATTAACAGCATCAAAACAATGCATAGAGAGCTGAAATCTGAATAATTCTCAGATTTTACATAGCACTATAAATTGTTCATATTCCTACCAGCTACAGTAAGAAATTTTGTTGAGTACATGGGCACTCAGTAGTCCTCAGATGATTCCCACCTTAATATTGAGTCTGAAATGGATTGATAGGTGTAGGTAGCAGTTATAGGGTTAAGCCTCGGACTGATCTGCTGGAAAGGCTGTAAACAAGTCCCAAATGAGAGGGCACAGCCCTCTTAGCATAATTAAGCTTGATCTTGTGACTGCTCCCTAGATCTTTCCTGGGTAGTAATGGGCTGTGGGAGGTACAGCAAATGCTGCCAAAACAAGTGAAACTTACAAGAATATTGTAAATTACTTTGTTTACCTCTGACTATGAAATAAAGGCTCAGCTTGCAGTCTGGATCTGTTCAGTGGCCTCAGCCAGGCACAGAAGATCCACTTAGATCCAGCTTATTCTCTTTATCTGTCTTTTCTTCATCCTTCGCTGGCCCTCCCTCAGACTCCCGAACCCTTGGCTGTGCTGGTGTGGCACAATACGAAAGGCTATTCTATTCTACACTTGTCCTAAAGAATGAAAAACAAGCCACAAAAGGAGAAAACTTATTTGACTCACAAATAACTTGTCATACAAAATGTAACTCTTCAAACTTACATAAAAAATTTAGCATTCAAATATGTCAAATTCATATCCAATTAAAAAATTATTTCCCATGAAAAAGAGCAGGAAAACATTACTCATAACAGAAAAAAAAAACCCCAAGTAATAGAAATTACAAAAATGGTGAAATTAGCAAACAATTAAATTAAAATAGCTACAATATTCTAAGAACTTAAATAAAAACATGAACATAAATAAATGAAAAAGAAAAATAACAAACAAATGGGACTTCTGGAGATAAAAAAAACAACAAAGTATCTAAAATGAAAATGTCGCCAAATGCAATTAACAGATGAGACACTGCAGATGAGAGAATTGAAAGACATAATAATGTAAACTATAAATTAGCTCAGAATATATATAAAAAAAGGAAAATGGATTATGACTGAGTTCTAGGACTTTACTAGTGGTCTAATGTGTGTAATTGGATTACTGGGAAAAGAAAAGAAAGGGAAGTTTATATCCAAAATATTAAGGGAAATAATTATCAAAACTATTACAAATCTGAAGAAAACTAAAAAAAACTCCATATATTAAAGATGTTCAGTATACAATAAACACGATACAAACAAGGTAAAAAAAAGCACAAAGGCACATCTTCAAACTCTATACCCAGCAAAAGTATCCTTCAAAAAGGAAGACAGGTTAAAGATGTTTTCAGACAAACAAAACACAAGAGAATTCAATGCCTGTAGCCTGTATCAAAAGATGTATTAAAGGAAGTTCTTCAGGCAAAAGGGAAGTCATACCTTTTGGACAGAATTGGGATATATATGCAGGAGTGAAGAGCATGAGAATGATAAATGTGAGTGAATATTAAAAACAAATTGTCTCAGTTTTACATTTCTCTAAAATGGGTTGATAAACACTAAAATGGTCAGATAATAAATATTACAGTCTCACAGGCCATGAAGTTTCTGTGACAATTACTCAACTGTGTTGTTGTAGTATGAAAGTACTAAAAAATGATATAAAGAAATAAACATAGTTGTGTTTCTACAAAATTTTTATTTATGAAAATAGACAGCTGGGCTGTGGGCCATTGTTCACTGACTTCTGCTTTAAAAGATAACTATTTTCAAACAAAAATAACAACAATATATTAAAACACATGTAGAATTAAAATGTATGACAAAAACAGCACAAAAGAGAAAAGAGGAGACAGAGTGCCACTGTAAGATTCTTATATACTTGAGGCCTGATGCATGAAATTTGTGCACTCTGGGATGGGGGTCCTTCAGCCTGGCCTGCACCTTCTTGCAGTCCGGGAGCTCTTGAAGTATGTCTGACTGATACCTTAGGCCTGCTCCCCACTTAAGCTGTCAGTCAGACACCCTTAGCGCTGCCACAGAGGTACAAGAGGCTCCCGCCACCATCACTGCACTCGCCAACCGTGAGCCTGGCTTCCACTCCTGCATTGAGTGTCTGACCCCTGGTGGTCAATGTACCTCATAGCAACCAGGTGTCCCACCATTGGGTAGATTTGCATATTAGCATTTAATTATATAGGATAAAGTGGTATAACCTACTTGGAAGTAATTTCTATTAAGTTCCAGATATACACTATAAACTATAAAGCAACCACTAAAATCTAACAAATTGGTATAGCTAATAAATGAGATAAAACAATATAAAATATTTAATTCAAAAGATGGCAGAAAAAGAGTAAAAAAGGAAAGGAATTATAAGACAAATAGCAAACAAATAGCAAGGCAATAGATTTAAACTGAATCATACAAATAATCATTAAAAATAAATGGCTTAAACATCCCAATTAAATAACAGATGGTCACCTTGGAGAGAAAAACAAGGCTCAACTACATACTTAAGAAACACTTTACAGATTTAATAGTTTAAAAGCCAAAGAATGGGAACAGATATGCATGTAAATAGAAAACAAAGGAGAGCTTAAGTGGTTATATTAATATTAACATCAAAGTGGACTCTAGAAAAAAGAATATTACCAGTGATAAAAAAATGACATTTCACAATCATAGAGGGATCAAATCACTAAACATGACTAAATCTATCTATATAAAACCCTAATATGCAAATAGGCCAAATGGCAGAACCTAACAACCAGTCACTATAATGTGTGCTGACCACCAGGAGGTGCACATGGAACATTGTGGGGATCAGCAGCATGTGGCAGAGCCTGGAACATGGTGGGTATTGGCCATGGGGGATGGTGGAACAGGTGCCAGACCAAGATGGGGCACTGGTTGCTGTCATCAAGGCAAGTCTCTGGCGGTTACTGAAAATTCTTTGCTCCCATACACCATGGCCCCACTCAGCACTCGCACCTACTGCAGGCACTGGCCCTGATCGCACCCGCTGCTGGTGCCAGAGCTGCTGCTTGCGCCTGCTGCCAGCGCCCCTAGCGCCAGTCCCTATCAGCAGGTGTGAGTGGCAGCTGCTGGTCCCAATCACCCCTCTGGGTTTCTACACCTCCACCTGCTCCTGAGGGGTGATTGGTGTAGGCAGCTGCCTCTTGCACCTGCTACCAGCATCGGCCCAGTTCACACCTACTGCTGGTGCTGGCTCTGCTTTCAGCCACAGCCAGTACCCAGTGCTAGTCCCAATCGCTTGGTGCTGTCAGTGGGTACGAACGGCAGCTGCTGGCCGCAATCACCTCTGAGGGCTTCTCCACCTATCCCTGCTCCTGAGGGGCTATTGAGGCTGGCAGCCACCACTCATACCCACTGCTGGCACTAGCCCCAATCACTTGACACCATCTGTGGGTACAAGTGGGGCCGGCACTGATAGCACATGGCAGTGGCGGCGGCAGTAGCTGGATGCCAGCAGACAGGGGACCAGGGGCCATGGAGGATGGGCTGAGACCCGTCCCTGTGCCCACCACTGCCTCACAGTCCATAGTTCTTTTCAAGGTGCTCAAATTCATGCATTGGGCCTCTAGTACTAAATATACATGTAGCTAATTTCAGAGTTTCTAAATATATGAAGCAAATTCAACTGAACTGATAAGGGTTAAGCTAGCTAGTTTAATGAGGCAGATAGAAAGGGGGGGGGGGTGTCCCGGAAGGATGGAGGCATTTCTGGCCTGAACAGCCATAAGGTAGATCAAAAGCACCCCTGACCTGAGCAGCTGAGAGAGCCATAAGGGGTAATGAGACATTTCCGGCAAAGACAACAGAGAGAGACATAAGAGAGATAAAAAGCAACTCCAATCTGAACAGATTAGATGGAAATGTTGAAAAGTAAGGGGGAAAAGTAGTGAGGGGCACCATGTGGGCTTTAGACTTTGAAACTAAAACTATGTAGCACAATGACCAATGAGGAAAGCACAGAACTCCTAAATTAAGGAAGAGTCCAATTAGGAAGGGTTAAGTCCAGACAAAGAACTTCAGCCTTTATATTAGTAAACCAGGAGACAAAAAGACTTAGCAGAAATAGATCTTGGATTTAGACTTTTTTTTTCCATTAGAGAGAGAGAGGGAGAGACAGAGAGAGAGAGAGAGAAAGTAGACTTTTCTTCTTTGGGGACTCCCCTGCCTAGATGGACTTTGTATATGCTTTCTGTAAACTTTTACATTTTTATTAAAGAAATCTTTTAGTCCATGAGTTTATTCTTCAAACTTCACAGGGAAAGGACCCACAGAAAGAATCTGCACCCTGAGCCCCATGTTTCAGAACCAAAAAGAAAACAAAATTCAGAATACAGAGAATTGAACATACCTTTCTCAGTCCTTGATAGAAGAGTAGTAAAAAAATCACTGAGAATGTAGAAAACTTAAATACTGCCAACTGACATTAGATAGAACAATCTACAACTAATTATAGTCTAACACATTTTTTTCAAGTGAATGAAACATTTACCAAAAGAAATCATTTTGGGCCATAAAACAAAACTCAATACATTTAAAAGAACTAAATCATATAAAATATGTTCCCTAACTACAAAGGAATTAGGTTAAAAAATCATTAACAGAGCCCTAGCTGATTTGGCTCAGTTGATAGAGTGGACTGAAGGGTCCCAGGTTCGATTCTGCTCAAGGGCACATGACTAGGTTGTAGGCTTAGTAGGGGATGTGCAGAAGGCAGCCAATCAATGATTCTGTCTCATCATTGATGTTTCTATCTCTCTTTCCCTCTTCTTTCCTCCCTGAAATCAATAAAGATATATTTACAAAAACTTTTTAAAAATCATTAACAGAAAGATAACTAAAAATTCCTTAAAATATTTAGGAATTAAACAACACACTTTTAAACAATCCATGATTCAAAGGAAATTAAAAAATATTGTGGGCTGAATTAAAATAAAAGTACAACATATCATTCTGTAAGATGTAGCTGAATGAGCTAGATCTAAATGGAATATTAATGTAAGCATTAATATTATTATGGATAAAATAGAATATAATCACCTTAAAAAGATAGATTTCACAGCTATTTAAATTATCCTCCTCTGCTGACAATCAAAATATCATTCACAAAGACTCTTTTTATTTTTGTATTACTCACACAGTAGATACTCATGAAATGTTTAAGTGAATGCATTATTCACCAACACGGACTGTCAATGTCTGTATTATAAATGGTTTTACAACTTTTCTGGTCCTTAAAAATGGTTAGCACTGTGTGAAAGATCTGGTTGGCAGTCAAAAAATTGGTAAAATAAACAAATAATGTTGCTCTACTGTACTGTTATGATGAAGTTATTATTAAGTTAATAATAATAATAATAATAATAATAATAATAATGTTTTACTCACTAATTTCTTCTTGTAAAGCTTCTTGTTTCTGTTTTTGAATCTTTACTTCTTGCTCCAAATCTTCTATTTTGCTGTTTTTATTAGTTAACTTTTGATTTAGTTCTTTCATCAAACGTTCATAATCAGCTATTTCCATATTCATCAACGTGGTTTGTTGGGCATCCTGGACACATTATAAGTAAATGATCCACAAAAATAAAAGATGAGTTAATGTCATATGTAAAATTGCTAAAATGATGCCATAGGAATAAACACATCTACTATGCTTTTCTGAAATAAAGTTTACAGAGTAACAAAGAAACTAAAAATTGAATATTTTCTACTTTGTAATTTCAAAATGTGTTTTGTAATAGTTTATTTAATCTAACTTTCTCAGTTTTATTGTATCTCTTATTTTTTATTAACTTCAATTGATAGTTATATTTTCTTGTGGGGCTCTTATTTATAAACCAGAGGCCCGGTGCATGAATTTGTGCATGGGTAGGGTGAGCCAGCCCACCCTGATCGAGGCTGATTGCGGCCAGGGGGGAGGGGTCATGGGAAGTTGGACAGCCGGTTCCACCCCCAATCAGGCCAGTTGGCTGGCTGCAGTGCACGTCATAGAGATTGATCATTCCCTTTGCTTGACTTTTATATATATAGATACTAGTATTTTAAACAGCTTGTACAGTTGTACAGTACTTTTCCTATTAGCTTCATCTCGAAAAAAGTTGAGAAAAAATAAGCTAAAGTTAAATCTTCATGTATCACAGAATAATCATGTACAAAAATAAAATATCAAATCAATATCTAAAATATCTAATAATTCATGAGCCTAGATTCTTCTGGAGAAATAGGCATTCAGAGAAATAAGTTCAATTTTCAATATTATGAGGCAAGCAATTTATAAATGACTATTTTAGTACGGCACGTAATCATGTTTTTAAAAGATTTCTTTTCAATGTTTATAGAATAGTTTTACAAAGATAATTACTGACATAAGTTTTGAGTCTGATGTTTTATTTTACCTTTTTAACCAGTTCTAATTCTTGCATGATTTTCTGCAGCTGTTTCTTTTCCTTTTGAAGTTGTAGCTGAAGTTCTTCAAGTTCATTTACCGAACTGGCATGCTCCTAAAATTACCCCCCCAACATTAAAAAGGTATTTGTAAAGAAGTATAAAATAAATAAATCTGATATAACAAAACACAAAGTGTTTGAAATCTTTCAATATTTAAAAAATATACACTCAAAACTTAGATTCTCAAATTCTTAGTTAGCATATATTAAGGAATTAATGAATTTTGCTGTATTAACAAATGCTATTCAGTAATCTTTTCATCTTTTTTGTTATTGTTAATCCTTACCTGAGGATATTTTTTCAATTTTTTTTTTTTTTAAGAGAGTGAAACAGGAGGAAAGGAATAGAGGTAGGGTGGAGGGAAGGAAAAACACATGGATTGGTTGCCTCCTGACCAGGACTGGGATTGAATTTGCAACCAAGGTACTATGTCCTAGACTGTGAACTGAGCCCACTACACATTGGTCCATGGGCCAGCGGTCTAACCACTGAATCAAATAGGCCAGGTCAATCTTTCCATCCTATATAATAAAAGGTTAATATACAAATTGTCCTCATGGGTAGGAGTTCAACCTATTGGGATTTAGATGTGTGCTGATCACCAGGGGGCGGCATGAAATATGGTGGACATCAGTGACATGGTGCTGGCAGTGGTGAGCCATTGTGGGGTGGGGTGGAGCAGGTGAGTAGGTGGCACCAGGCCAAGGAGGGTATGAAGGGAGCCCCAGCCAACAGCTGGGGGAAAGGAGAATGTAGCCGACAGCTGGGGAAAGGGAAGCCCTGGATGGCAGCTGGCAGCCACTAGGGACCCTACACATGCACAAATTTCATGCACTGGGCCTCTAGTCTTTTAAATAATACTTTGATAAAAACATCAATGTATAACATGAATTAATCCCACAGGACTATTTTTACCTTTATCTTCTGCTCTTTCTTAAGTTTCTCAGCTTCCAACTCTTTGTCTACTATCGCTTTGGCTTTTTGGACCTCTAAAATCTGTACTTCCAATAACTTGACATTAGACTGTAGTGTTTCAACATGAGCCAGGAGATCATCATTGTCAGAACTTAATTTTTCAAACTAGAATGAGAAGTTATTCATTACTATAAAAACACACAAAATACATACATAGGTGTGGAAGAATAAAATGTATATTAACAAGAATGTTGTCATAGTAGTAAAAAAATGAAGATTTCAAAATCAGTTTCAAAGAATGACAATGTTAAGTTGAGGATAAGTTTTATATTAATTTGGCAAACAATATAAAAGACTAGGAACACTGGCAGAGAAAAAGACAAAAATGTAACAAAACCAAAAAACCCCCAAGGGAACTGAGATTAGAGCAAGCATGTCAAATTCAAAGGCTAACAGGGGTCAAATAAACAAGGTTTAAGTTTATGTGGGCCACAAAAAAAACAAAAGTTTCAATTTTCATAGAAATGTAGGTTTTTCTGAATAAAGACATGCTGAATACAAAGGGATGAAATAGACTATTTTAATAAAAATTAGTACTTTTTCTTGAACATTAACTCACCAGACACTGAATAACTGCATAAATAATAAGTGTAAGGCAATTAACCTATTTTTCTTGTTCTCCGAAAACGAAATATTTCTTGTTTTGTACATCAAACAAGTCAATCCAAGACTAATGATGTGGCAATTGGCTGTTAAAATATTCGCTATTAGTATTAGTGGAGAGAAATGGTGTGCCTGTGCATAAGGCACATAAGGAAAATGAATATAACACGATTACAGTAATTAGCGAATGTTGTAGTTCATTATTAACAATATGTATAACAGGATATTGTAAAAATTAAGGTAAAAATTTTTATTAAGATATTTCTGACATACCATTATATTGACTGGATTGTAAAAATATTCATTATGATCTGTGAGTTTGACATGCTTGGATTAGAGCAATAAGTTAGACAAGATAGTTGCTAGTTTTTTCCCAACAGTGGGAAAAGAAAGTAAAATTAAGTTTCTGCTATGTATTAATTTTATTTTATGCAAATATACTGAAAATGAAATACACTTACAATTTTCATGTATGCATTTTCTCAATTTAAAGTTACCTGGAAAGTTGAATTCCTTAATTGTCTTGTAAGGTCTTCTACCTGATGCTCAAAATTATTAGCACGTTCTTTTTCTTTATCCAACTGCTCTGATTGCTTATCATATTCTAATAAAAGATTCTTCAATAAAAGACAAAATAATTTAATTTTAGGATATTATTATATACTAAACCAGTCAGACTATACTATCAAGCCATCTTTATATAAGGTTTATAAGTCCATTCTGGAAGCTTAAATATTTGCCTAAGTTCAACATTTGACAGAATACCTAATTGGCATTATATAATAGAATAATTCAGATGATTTTAAGTATGAGGGGAATCTACTGAAAGGGAAGAGAATTTTATATTTATACAATAATTTGCAAGTTAAAAATTCGAGTCATCAATAAAAACAAGCTTTTAAAATGTAAACAAAATTTAAGGAAGGAGAAAAGTTTAACTTGGTTATTTATTAGTTCCACCTAAAGAATTCTGATGGAGGAAATGTTTCAGGTCTAGTCTAATATAAAGTACAAGTGCTAATGATAGAACACGAGAAGACATTAAATAAATACTGTAGTAAAACAATGAATATTTTCTGACGACTCTAAAACCAAATGATAGTCCCACATGGCCATTATTCCAGGAGAAAATGCCCACACAGACTTTTCTGATACATAGCAGCCAATCAGGTTACTCTGTCAGAAACGTAAATGAGACTCAGTTTTCAGATTGTCTATAATTTCGCCTCTTTATCTTCTAAATCCTGTTTTTGCCTTTGTTTCTGGCAACTACTGACTGTTCTCTTTCACATAAATGAATTTTTATGCAAATGTTTCTCAGTTTTCTTTGAAAAGTGACTTTCATCTAGTCCTGGAACTCTTGAATCCTTGTCTTTCCTTCCCAGGCTCCTCTGGTAGTCTCATGCATGAAATATAGGTTCTTTCTGGTTGTGGCCAAATTTAATTTTGTTTCTAATTCTAATTTATTCATAGTCAATTATTATCCACACTGGTGACAATTAGAATCTGAAGTTCTACTTTATGATCTACCTATTTATTCACTGGCAAAGGCAGGAATTGGGAATCTAAAATCTAGCTTACAAAGAAGAACCAAGATAGCGGCTCTCACAACCATGCCAAAACTACAACCACGCCAAAAATTATGAACAGCAAAGGGACAACAAACACATACCTATCAACAAATGAATCTAAAAGACAAAAACGACTATCCCCCAGAACCACGGGAAAGCTGGCAGAGTGCAAGTTCTGGAACTAGAAGGAAAGAAAAAGTGCATTGAGACCTGGTAGGATGTGCAGAAGCTCAGAAAGGCAGCCGTATGGAGAAGTGCGTGAATCGGGCTGGCGTGCACTGTTGTTTTCAATTGAGAGGGAGTTACAAGTTCCTGAATGCTCTGAACTCCAGTTTTGGGCAAGATTGTGGGGACCCAGACTCATACAGGGAGAAACTGGTAAGTCTGCCATCGGGTCAGAAAGAGAGGGTGGCTTTCATGCAGAGATGCGCACAGGAATCATTGTTTACTGTGCTGGGGTGCAGAACATGCAACCCAGGGACACGGAAACACAGAGACACAAAGAAGGCTGACTGGCAGCCAGCACTGTTTGCCACACCCTAGCGATTCCCTGAGACACTGCGCCACCCAATTTACAAATGCACTGAGCTGAGTACAGTGGCTTTTGCATATGAATGGCCTGCCCTCTAGCAGCTTACCATAACAAATTGCAGTGGGTCAGACCACTCCAAAACTTCCAAACTCCAAGCAAAGAGGAGAAATCTGCAGAACTCCCTGTAACTCCTGCTTGGTGGCCTCAGACACTAGCTGACTCACACCTCCTTGGAGATCTAGGAACCAGTGTACGTAGGGGTCAGTATGAGACGACACCAGATTTCAACACCTCACATATATAAATGACACACTCAAGAGGCAGACTGGGTGAGCATCAAAGCCCCACTGAAGCAAGTCCTGCTCCAAAGGGGTGTCTCCAGCACAGCAGTTCTTCCATTATTAGCTAATCCTCATAGTCAATTGGCCTGGAGGTCAATTCCTCCCAGTGTACCAATACCAATCAAGGCTTAATGACAACAAGACTGTGTAACCAGCTCACAAAGGGGTGCATCATGAGTGTCCATCTCAGGAGGCGGAGCTAATGGGCCATACAGGACAACTAGCAAACAAAGCCACACCATCAACACAGGGAAGGAGCCAAAATGTGGAGACAAAGAAACATGTCATGAATGAAAGAAATGGAGGAAAGCAAACGACTAGACATAGAGTTCAGAACCACATTTATAAGGTTACTCAAGAATCTTCTACAAACCACCGAGAAATTAGTGAGACCTGAGAAACTTAGTGAGATCTTCAAGGATCTTAATGAGAATACAAAAAAATAAAAATAAAACAATAAAACAGAAAAGGACCAGTCAGAAATTAAGCATGCACTGTCTGAAATAAAGGATAATATACAGAAATCCAACAGCAGACTAGAGGGCCCAAAGAAACCAAAGATCTGAAATATGAAGAACCAAAAAACACCCAACCATAAAAACAAAAAAAGATAGAAAAATGTGAAGATAATATAAGAAGTCTCTGGGACAACGTCAAGCATACCAACATCTGAATTATGGGGGAGCCAGAAGAGTGAGAGCAAGATACTGAAAACCTATTTGAAGAAATAATGACTGAAAACTTACTCTACCTGGTGAAAGAAATAGATTTACAAGTCCAGGAAGCGCAGAGAACCCCAAACAAGAGGAATTCAAAGAGGATAACACCAAGACACATCATATTTAAAATGCCAAGAGCAAAAGACAAAGAGAGAATCTTGAAAGCAGCTAAGAGAAAAACAGTTAGTTACCTACAAGGGAGCACCCATTCGACTGTCAGCTGATTTCTAAACAGAAACTATGCAGGCCAGAAAGAAGTGGCAGGAAATATTCAAAGTGATGAATAGCAAGAACCTACAACCAAGATTACTCTACCCAGCAAAGCTATCATTCAGAATTGTAGGTCAGATAAAGAGCTTCACAGACAAGGAAAAGCTAAAAGAGTTCATCAGCACCAAACCAGGATTATATGAAATGCTGAAGGATATTCTTTAAGAAGAGGAAGAAGAAACAGGTAAAGGTAAAAATTATGAACAACAAAGGGACAACAAACACATACCTATCATCAAATGAATCTAAAAATCAAGCAAATAAAAAAATCCTATGAATAGAATAAACTGGTGAATATAATAAAATCAGTGGCATCAAAAGGGAATGGACTGACAATTCTCAGGGGGAAGGAGGTGTGAGGGGTGCAGGAAGAGATTGGACACCTATGGATGAAAACAGTAGTGGAGGGTAAGGAAATGGGGTGGGGTGAGGAGAATCTGGTGGAAGGGATCTATGAGGAGGAAAAAAAGAGGAACATCTGGAATAAGCTGAACAATAAAGATTTATTTTAAAAAATCAGTAAAATCTGGTTTACAAATTTATTTGTCCATGTTCATTTGTCTAAGAATTCTGATAAATCCTAGGATACATAAATATGGAGTTGACAAATTATGTCTTATATCTCAGAGAGAGATGATGGCATGCTTATTTTGTATTTATGTGGATTCCTTTAACTCCCCAAATCAAAGGTCTTTATGCTATTAGACTCTGTCTAATATTTATACTCATTAGAGTTTTAATAGGTGTCAATAGTACTCTTAAAAATGGTGGAGATGGTGAACTTTGCTTTCTATTTTACCACAGTATAGTATTTAAAAAAACCAAAGGGGAGTAAATAGATGCTACAGTGGCATATTCCCAAGACTAAATTGGAATTATAACTAAAATACAAAAAAAATCTTGAATGATCAAATGAGGACTAACTGGAGAGAACTCTGATAACCAAGAAAGGCAAGTGGAGATTGCATAGACTGGAGGCTAGAAATGGCTGGTAAGGCACTCATGGACAGCAGCTGAAGTTCTGGAGGGATATTTCAGCTGTGGAGGGTTTCAACTGAGGACTCTGGGGTCTAAATCCCAAGCTGGGCACCCTAGCAAAGAGCTCCAGAACTGAGAAAGATGCCAACATAACATCTGGCTGTAAAAAGCAGAAGGGTTGCTGTCTGCCAGGAAGAGATGGCTGGAAATGCAGGCATCCCAATAAACAATCAACACATAAAACTTTATGTGCAGCCACTCAACCTTGGGCTCTGGCAAAGGGAGACTACAGTAGACTGGAGCTATGTAAGCAGAAGCTAGGGTCGAGAGCAATGAAGTTAGATCTCTGAAGGCAGACACCCTTATTTCCTGTGCTGAGTCATTCCATCAAGCTGCAGAAGTCATCTTTCTCAGGCACATATTTGCTATCCAAGCAGTTTTTCCCTGGGGGGCAGACAGTTGACCCATCCTATTATAAAACCCCTTGTCCCACCCTGTAGTTTCTGTGGACAATTAAAAGACTAAAATAACAATTAGCCTCCACATAGAAACAATGCCTTACACTATTGAAAAACCTCTTACCGCACCTGTGGATGATTGCTAGAGGGCTACTCAAGATTGAAGCTAATCCAGGATCAAGTGGGTCTTGGAAGGTGTTGAATCTTTGTCTGATCTAATTGGTCAGAAACAGCATCTGACATAGTACTACACTAGAGATTGAGAGGCATAGCAGATCTATCTAATATACTGTATAGTCAGTCACAAACTTAAATAGGTAGCCAAAACAACAAGACAGAGAAACAACTCCCAAGTGAAAGAAGAAAATTGATATAGTAACTATGAAAACAGAATAGAAGCAAATAAAGAATAACATAGCACAAATAAAGAACACATTGGAAGAAATACACAGCAGATTAGGGGAAGCTGAGGATCAGATCAGTGAATTAGAAGGCAGGTTAATAAAAGTCACTCAATTAAAGAATCAAAAAGAAAAAACAATTAAAAAACAGGAGAGCAGCTTAGGGACACGAAATGTAACAATATTTGCATGATAGATGTGCCAGAAGAGACAGAAAGGGAGCAAGGGATAAAGAATGAATTTAAAGAAATAATGGCAGAAAACTTCCCTAACCTGGTCAAGAAAAAAGTCACATAAGTTCAGGAGACACGACAAACAAGAAGAACCCAAAACAGGCCCATGCCCACACACATCATAATTAAATGCCAAAAATTAAAGATAAAGAGAGAATCTTAAAGGCAGCAAGAGAAAAGCAAACTTATATACAAAGGAGCTCCCATAAGGCTGTCATCTGGTTTCTCATCAGAAACTCTACAGGCCAGAAGAGAATGGTATGAAGTACTCAAGATAATGAAAAGCTAGGATCTGAAACCAAGATCACTATCCAGGAAGGCTGTCATTGAAAAGAGATGGTGAAATAAAGAGCTTTCCAGACAAATGCTAAAGGTGGTCATTATCACAAAGCTAACATTACAAGAAATGGACTGCTATAATGAGAAGACGAATCAGAGAAAGAAACCTAGGCACACAGAATTAAAATGGCAATAAATAAGTATCTATCAATAATAATCTTAAATGTAAAAGGGTTAAATGCTCTAATCAAAAGGCATAGGATACAAAAATATGACTCAACTAACTATATGTTGTCTACAAGATACCCACCTCAGAACAAAACTCATACAGGATGAGATGAAGGAATGGAAAAAAATCTTCCAGGCAAATGGAAAAGAAAAATGAGGGGTAGCAATACTCATATTAGACAATATAGACTTCAAAATGAAGGCCATCACAAGAGAAAACAAAGATCACTAAATAATACTAAAGGGATTAATCCAATAAGAGGATATGATCTGGTAAACATATATGCACCCAATACAGAAGCCTCTAAACGTATAAAAAACTTCTAGAGGACATTAAGGGAGAGATCAAAAACAATTCAGTCATGGTAGGGTAATTTAACACCTGCTGGCTTCAGTGAATACATCATCCAGATAAAAATTTAACAAGGAAACAGTGACACTAAAGCAGTGGTTGCCAACCTTTTGGAACTTGCAGATGGTGGTCCATGGAGCACCAGTTGTTGACTGCTGCTCCAAAGATTTCCTTAAACCAGCAGTCACCAACCTTTTGACCTCACAAATCACTACTGATTAGTGGACCCCCACTTGGTGACCAATGCTCTAAAGAACAAATTGGATCAGATGGATTTAATTGACAATTATAGAATGTTTCACCCCAAAACTGCAGAATGTATTTTTAAAAAATTTTAAATTAATGTATTACATGTGTATATATCTTCCCATTACCCCCCACCCATGCCCATGCATGCCCTAACTCCCCAGTGTCTTGTGTCCATTGGTTATGCTTAAATGCCTACAAGTCCTTTGGTTGATCTCTTATCTACCCCACCTCTCCCTAACCTTACTACTGTAATTTGGCAGTCTGCTTGATGCTTTACTGACTCTGTCTTTTTGTTCATTCGTTTATAATGTTCATTATCCATAAATGAGATCATGTGGTATTTTCCTTTCATTAACTGGCTTATTTCACTTAGCATAATGCTCTCCAGTTTCATCCAGATTGCTAAAAATGGTAAGAATTCCTTCTTTTTTATGGCAACATAGTATTCTATTGTGTAGATGTACCATGGTTTTCTGATCCAGTCATCTGCTGACGGGTACCAAGGCTGTTTCCAAATCTTAGCTATTGTAAATTGTGCTGCTATGAACAGAGGGGTACATATATCCTTTCTGATTGGTGTTTCTAGTTTCTCAGGATATCCTAAGAAACTAGAGGAGTGGGATTACTGGGTCAAATGGGAGTTCCATTTTTAGTTTTTTGAGGAAACTCCATTCTGTTCTCCACAGTGGCTATACCAGTCTGCATTCCCACCAGTAGTGTACAAGGGTTCCTTTTGCTCCGCATCCTCGCCAACACTTGATTTGTTGATTTGTTGATGATTGCCATTCTGACAGGTGTGAGATGGTAATGCATTGTTGTTTTGATTTGCATCCATCCATGTGTCTCTTGGCCTTCCTTCTGTCTTCTTTCGAAAAGATTCTATTTAAGGTCCGTTGCCCTTTTTTTTTTTTTATTATTGGATCATTTATCTTCCTTTCATTAAGTTGTATAAGTTCCCTGTAGATGTTGGAGATTAAAACTTTATCAGTGATAACATTAGTAAATATGTCCTCCCATAAAGAGGACTTCCTGGTTTTGTTGATTGTTTATTGTGCTGTGCAAAGGCTTTTTATTTTGTTGTAGTCCAATTTATTTTCTCTTTAGCTTCCATTGCCCTATGAGCAGTATCAGTGAAGAAGTTCAGCATATGTCGAAGATTTTGCTGCCTGTGAATTCCTCTAGTACTTTTATGGTTTCCTGTCTTACGTTTAAGTCCTATATCCATTTTTAGTTTATTTTTGTGTATGGTGTAAGTTGGTGGTCTATTTTCATTTTTTTTGCAGGTATCTGGCCAATTTCCCCAACACCATTTATTGAAGAGACTGTTTTGACTCTATTGTATATTCATGCCTCTTTTGTCAAATATTGAGCATAGTGGTTTGGATCAATTATCTGGATTCTCTATTCAATTCCATTGGTCTATATGTCTATTCTTGTCCCAGTGTCAGGTGGTTTTAAGAACAGTGCCTTTGTAATACAGCTTGAAATCTGGTATTGAGATCCACCTACTTTATTCTTCCTTCTCAGGATTGCTGTGGCTATTCAGGGTCTTTTTTTTGTTGTTGTTCCAGATGAATCTTTGGAGAGTTTTTTCTAGGTCTGTGAAATATGCTGTTGGTATTTTAATGGGGAATGCCTTAAATCTATAGATTGCTTTGGGTAGTATGGACATTTTAATGATGTTGATTCTCTCAATCCATGAGCATGGAATGCTTTTTCATCTGTTTAGGTCTTATTGTTGAGTTTTAATCATTCATTGTATTGTTTGGATAACAGTCCTTTATTAATACCTGTCATATGCAAGTATTTTTGTGAGGATCTAATATCGAGATTCTTTTTTGTTGCATGTGGATGTCTTATTGTTCAAGCACCACTTGTAGAAGACTATCTTTGCTCCATTGCCAAAGATCTGTTGATTATTGTTTCTGGGCTCTCCATTCTGTTCTATAAATCTGACCATTTTCAACCACAATCTTGATTGCTGTTGCTTTATAGTAAGTTTTAAAGCCGTATGATATTAATTCTCCCATTTTGTTCTTCAATATGCCTATAACCTGTAACATTTTCCTTCTCTCTAAACAACTTTTAATATTTGCTAAAAGGCATGTCTACTAATTCCTGCAAGTTTTACCTGGTAAAGTATTTATTTCTACCTCACTTTTTGAAGGATAATTTTCAGGGCACAGAAGTCTAGGTTAGTGGGTTTGTTTTTTTTTCTTTCAATACTTTCAGTATTTCATTCCATTCTCTTATTTCTTTGTATGGTTTCTGATAAAGTAAATGTAATTCTTATAGGTAAGGTGTGTTTCCTTACCTATATGGCTTTTTTTTTTTTCTTTCAGAATTTATTTTTGATGTTCTAAAGTTTTCAAATAATATGCTAAGGTTTAAATTTTGGAGATGTAGTGGTGGTATTTATTATGCTTAGTGTTCTCTGAGCTTCTGGTTCTGTGATTTGTTGTCTAGCAATATCACATTTTAAATTAAAAATTTTGGAAAATTCTCAATCATTACTGTGTCAAATATTTGTTCCTTTACCTCCTTCTTCTCCTTATGACATCTCATTATGCATATATTATACGTTTTGTAGTTGCCCGCAGGTCCCAAATATTCTACTCCTGTTTTCAATCTTTAGAAATTTCTATTTTTAAACAAATATATTAACATACATAATCTGACTCTGTGGAAAATTAATAAATTAATATGTAAAGAAGTCCATATTTAAATTTCAAGTGTGTTTAAAAAATGGATTTGTGAGATACCTGTATATATTAAAGACACTAATATCTTGTAATATTTTCATGTTAACTTCATATTTTCTTGAGTTAGCTATATTTTCTTATGTAATTTCTTTCACTGCTTTTAAGTTTAGAAAAGTATTTCATATTCAGAAGTCTATGATCAAATATTTTATTGTAGGTTTTAAAACATTGCTTTTATTTTGACAAAACTCTAACCCATCTAGATTTTATTTTGGTGTGAGGACTGAATTAAAAGTCTACCTAGATTTTTCTGAAATTTTTAATAATTCCTTCTTCCTTGGTTTCTATGTTTTTAAATCTCAATGGGATAGTATAGCTTACTTCATGAAAGAACAGATCTGGGAACCAGACTGCGTGAATCCAGTCCTGGTTCTGCTATGTTACTTGCTCTGTGATCCTGAGTCCCTTAACCTCTTTGTGTCTCAGATTTGTCACTTGTAAACTAGCAATGTTAGTAACACTGCTTGGGGTTGTTTTTATTTTGATAATTAAGTGCTATAATATAAAGTGTATAGGAGAGAGACTCCACACTATGTGTTGTTATGCAAAAGTCTGTAGGTCTTCTGTTAAACTAATGCTTTATTTTTGCACATCATTGTAGGTTTATAATAAGCTTTATTGTCTGCAAGATGTCACTTTTCACTTTTATATGTGCTAACTTGTCCAGATCGCCCTACAATGTAACCTCACAGAGCTACTGGCCAAGATGGTGGCATAGTAAAAACAATACTCACCTCTTCACACAACCACCTCAAAAATAAAAGTAATCTTCAGAAAACCATCATTCAAAAGTATCTGAAATCTGGTTGGCTGGATGTCCCATTAACTAGGAAATTAAAGAAGCCATATTGAGACTGATAGGAGGGGAGAAGTCACTGAATAGGCTGGTTCTACAACCTTATATGATGGTTTTTAATCAGGTGGGATATCTTGGCTATGGAGGTACCCCCTTAGGAGCAAGGAGTACCAAACCCACACCAGATACCTCAGCCTAAGTTCCAGAGCCAAGAAAATAAGTCCCCATATATTCTGGCTGTAAAAAACCAGGAGGCATAGTGGCTCAGTGAGATGGAGGCTGCTGGAGTTCCAGACAGTTCGTAAAAGGCCAATGCACAGACTTACACAGGTTCACTTCCTCTGAGTTCTAATGCTGGAGCAGCACCTTGAAAGGATCAGGGACATATGGGGAGGAAATAATTATCTGGCATCAGGGAAGGAGCTGCTGGGGCAACTTTCTTCCACAAGAAAGTGCTGGCAGAAGTCATTTTCCCAATACCCCAAACTGACAGGTGGGTATCATTATCTGAGTCTCCATCAACCTGGCTTACACTGTCTGCTTTGTTCTGGTGATCCCCTGAGATCTTACTCCCACCCAACTTGCTAATTCATCCAAGCTATCCCCAGTGGCTTTTCCATACAACTCGCCTTTCTTACCTAATGCTTCAGAATTTCCTAAGATCTCTTAGACAGGCAGCAACCTCTCCTGGGCAACTCCAAGCCCAACACCAGTAGTAGCCATCTGCAGATCTCTTTGGGACAACTACTACACAAGGCCACTCTACCAAGTCCGAGAGACACAGCAGCTCTACCTTACACACAGAAACAAACAAACAAGGAAGCAGAAAAAATGCAGAGATAAAGAAACATGTTGTAAAAGAGAGAACAGGAGAAATCTCCAGAAAAACAATGAAATAAAATAGAAGCAATATACTATCAGATATAGAGTTCAAAACAATGGTTATAAGGATGCTCAAAAAAACTTAGTGAGAACTTCAAGGAACCTAGTGAAAACTTCAACAGCATGAAGAAGGTCTTAAGAACCAGTCAGAAATGAAGGATACACACCTGAATGAAGAATAATATACAGGCAATCAACAACATAGTAGTAGATGCCTAGAATCAAGTCAAGAAATTGGAATATAAGGCCAAGACCAGTTTTGCTCAGTGGATAGAGTGTCAGCCTGCGAACTGAAAGGTCCAAGGTTTGATTCCAGTCAAGGGCATGTACCTTGGTTGCGGGCACTTCCCCTGTGGGGGGGGTGTGCAGGAGGCAGCTGATCGATGTTTCTCTCTCATCAATGTTTCTAGCTCTGTGTCCCTCTCTCTTCCTCTCTGTAAAAAAATCAATAAAATAAAAGAAAAAAAGAAATTGAAATATAAAGAAGCAAAAAACAACCAATCAGAACACCATAAAGAAAAAAAGAATCTAAAAATATGATGATAGTATAAGGAGCCTCTGGTATAACTTCAAGTGTACCAATATTCGCATTATAGGGTCATGGGAAGGATAAGAGAGGGAGTAAGAAATTGAAATTTGAAAAAATGACAGAAAACTTCTCTTCCTGGTGAAAGAAATAGAAATACAAGTCCAGGAAGTGGAGAGAGCCACAAACAAGATGAACTCAAAAAGAACCACCCTAAGACACATTATAGTTAAAATGCCAAAGGTTAAAGACAAAGAGAGATCTTAAAAGCAGCAAGAGAAAAGCACTTACTTATCTACTGTCAGCTGATTTCTCAATAGAACCGTTGCAGGCCAGAATGGAGTGGTAAGAAATACTCAAAGTGATTAAAAGGAAGGACCTACCAGCAAGATTATTCTACTTAGCAAAGCTATCATATAGAATTCAAGGTCAGATAAACAGCTTCCAGAAAAGAAAAAGCTAGAGGCATTTACCAATATTACATGACAGGTTATATGACCTAAATATAAACAATAAAATAGCAATAAGTACATATCAACAATTTAATCTAAAAAATCAAAATAAATGAACAAGCAGAACAGAAACCAATTCATAGATACAGGGAACATTTTGACAGCTACCAGATGGAAGGGGAATTTGAGGGATGGTTGAAAAAGGTGAAGGGCTTTAGAAGAAAAAATTAGTACTTATAGTCATGGGTGTAAAGTACAGAATAAGGAATATAGTCAATAATATTCTAATAACTATGCCTTAGCCAGTTTGGCTCAGTGGACAGAGCATCAGCCCGCCGACTGAAGGGTCCCAGGTTCAATTCCAGTCAAGGGCACATACCTTGGTTGCAGGTTCCCTGGTCCTGGTTGGGGTATGTGTAGGAGACAACCAATCAATATGTCTCTCTCACAATGATGTTTCTCTCTGTTTCTCCCTTTCCCTTCCACTCTCTCTAAAAGTGACCCCAATAAGTCACTGTACCTCTCAATAAGTGACCCCCTTGGGTAAGGATTATAACAAAAAAATAAAAATAAAAATAATATTCTAATAACTATGTATGGTGTCAGATGGTTTCATTTTTGGGGATGAGCAGTCAGTAAGTTTTATAATGTCTAATCACTGTCAAGTACACCTGAAACTAATATAATATTGTATGTCAACTACAATTAAAAAATAAAAACGTATTTTAAAAAACCTATAATTTTAAGTGAAATTGTTTTAGAACTTATAAACAAAACTGAGAACTAACATTTCAAATAATATTGAGTAGTCCTATATATGTTTTGCAGTTGTCTTCATTAAGTTCCAAATTTTATCATTAAAGTATTTCCTGAACTTTTTAGGTTAGTTTGGGTTTTTCCTCTTTAATCAAATCCCATTTGATTATGGCCTACTCTCTTCTTCCTATCTACCTTTAATTTTCTATTCAATACCCATCTTGTATTTCTGTCTACTTGTCTGTTAATGCCATTGGAATGTTAAGTCCCAACATGGAAATACCTTAGTCTATTTGGTGACCACCATCTCCCCAGCCCAGCTGTAAATATATTTGCTGAAAGAATACATGAAGAAACATAATGGCATTTATCTTGCATTCAGTAATTTTGTACTCTTATTTTAAGTTACTTTATGTTTTATAGTAGATTCTCATTTTATTTAGGTAGACAAGCATATTGCCTTCAAATAATAATGCTTTCATTTCCCTGTCAGACCTGTTGATTAAGCTTCAAATGGTTTATTCATGTGGGAATAACAATTCCTACATAATAAAAGCCTAATATGCTAAGTGTCCAGTCATCTGTTCAACAAATCAAAGTGTAATATGCTAATGATATACTTAACCAGGGGGCAGATGCTCTGACGAGTAGGTTAGCTTGCTGCTGGGGTCCAGCTGATCAGGACTGAGCGAGACAGGCCTTGGAGCCCTCCTGTGGTCCTTCCCTGACCCCAATCATGCATCAGTGGAGTCCCTTGGCCTGGCCTGCACCTTTTTGCAATCCAGGACCCCTCGGACGATGTTGGAGAGCCAATTTCAGCTCAATTCCATAGGCCAGGCCAATGGACCTTACTGGTGCAAGAATGCATACACTGGGCCTCTAGTCCTATATAATAAAAGCCCAGTGACCAAATGGCAGAACAACCAGAACGACCCATCAACCAGTTGCTATAACGCACACTGAGCATCAGGGGGCAGACGCTCAATGCTGGAGCTGCCCCCTGGTGGTCAGTGTGCTTCCATGGTGGGAGAAGCCATTCAGAGCACAGTTCCACAGCCGCTGACCAGGCTGAGCAGCACTCCCACAGAGGGCTGATCCCGCAGGCCATGCCCCCCACTGATGCATGCCTCTAGTATTAAATAAATAGTGACCCAGTACACAGATCTGTGCACAATGAAAGGAAATTAATTAGAAGGTGGCCAGCAGGGCAGAACTGGATGAGATGGGCCAGACACGCTCTGGAGCCAACCTCTCATAGTACCTTCCCGAGAACTGTGGAATGAGCGGGGTACCTTCTGGCAAGTAGGTTCCTTGGCCTGACCTGTGGGAATTGAGCTGAAATCAGCTTTCCAACATCTCCTGAGAGGTCCCAGAATGCAAGAGGGTACTCTACAAGTTGCTGTCATACAGGGTATGGAACACAAACATGAGTATGTAATAAATCAGATTTGCGGCAGACAGTGCCACAACAACATAACCCACGGCCGAAGGTGGAATTGTGTGGCCCTGTGAAAAATCAGGTTCCCTTCTCTCTGGTTTTGGGGTGCATCACCTGAGAACCACCACTGTGAAGTCATTGCAGCTCAGCAACTCCTGCGTTGAGTGTCTGCCCCTTGATGGTCAGTGTGAGTCAGTGACGGGTCGTACAGTTGGACACGTAGCCCATTAGCCTTTTATATATGTATATCCTATCCAATAAAAGGGTAATATGCAAAGTAACTGTCACTCTGTCACAAAGATGGTGTCACCGAGTCCTCTCAACCTCGCCGGAGTCCCCCAGTCCCGGGTGGTCAGCTGCTGAGAGCGAGCAGCATGAGCGGCCTGATGGAATGCTTGCTTCATCATTGCAGCGATGAGGCAAGTGTTCCATGCCCAGCTGCAGATGGGCCTCTAGGCTGCGGAGAGCCTCTAGGCAGCATGCACGGAGCAACCAGGCCCCGCACAGCTATTGGCACATGGATTCGTGTGCAGGGCTACTAGTAGAAGATAACAGTAATAATACCATATTTTTTGTTAATAATTTTATTATAAACTCACAAAACAGAATCTTAATTTTAAAATACAAGGCACTATTTAAAGCTTAGCTATTTAAAATCTTGACATTATGATACCACATTATACAAAAACAATTTACTAAAAACAGAAAGTGATTATATTATGGACAAGAGTTTCTAATACATAACTTAGAGATTATAAATAAACCTTGTTATTAAAATAATTTTTTACCTTATAGCTTTCTGTTCCTTGAATGAGATCTCTCATGGAAGTAGACAACTGATCCTTTTCTGATTGAAGAGATTTGAGTTCTTCTCTTAGAGTCTGAGCCTATTTTAAATATATAATAGAGATTTTTTTTTATGGACAGAAAAGTTGATTTTGTAAAATGTAAGGTTCTTGAATTTTGCATTTTCAAGTCACCTTACCTCTCTCCTGCTAGAATCTAGTTCTTTCTTTGCCTTCACAGCAACTAGTTTTATCTTATTTATTTTTTCCTCTTTCTCTCTGGATTCTTTTTTGAGGTACTCTGAAAACATAAAATGAATGGCTTATAAATGAACTCAAAAGGAAAAACATTCAAATTTATTTATTTTAGCCCTAGAAAAAATACTAATATCTATTACTTTTAAGTGAAAGCTTAATTATTTATTATCTAAGTGAGGAAAACAATGTAAAAAATTTATATTTTTTTCAATCCTCTGTAATAGCCTATTTTTATTTCTTAGGCATTTCATAACTGTTTAGGAATTGGAGAGGTTGTTAGTACATTTAACCTTAAAAGATTTCTTGGAAACACCCATATACCAAGATTTTAGGTTATAATTTTCAAACAAGAATCAAGTAGAAGTTATATAGTTATTAGGCATACTCCTCTTGGTTGGTGGGTCTTATTCTTATGACTAAACCTGTAATGTGTTCTATGTATCCAGTTTTAATGTATCCTTAATTTCTTTTTAAACTTTTATTTATTTTATTTTATTAATTTCAGAGAGGAAGAGAGGGTGAGATAGAAACATCAATGATGAGAGAGAAAAATCACTGATCTGCTGCCTCCTGCACGCCCACTACTGGGTATTGAGTCTGCAATCCTGGGCATGTATCTTAACCAGGAATTGAACCGTGACCTCCTCTTGGGACAACACTCAACCAATTGAGCCACACCAGCCAGGGCATATTTTACATTTTGATGGTATTACTGCTTAACTTCAGTTCTGTAACTTCTTATTAATGTACTTGCACGTGTCATCAAATGCACTGTTCAAATACATCTGGCTGCTACACATGAACCACCTGTGTGTGTGAAACATAGGATAATTGTTTCAATTCTGCATTTCATTCTACATCTTCTCACCTACTCAGGCATCAGTGTAACAATTCTTCTTGTGTAGCATACTCCCTCCTCTATTAGTGTTTCTCCAATTTATAAGCATATAACAAGAAAAATATCGAGAGATTAAGCTCAGGAATAAATAGTGAATGCAGTTAAAAGAGGGTTGCAGTGAGGTCATGATATGATAGATGAAACATTACACATATACAAAAAGACAAACCACATTTGCGCTGTGGATATTGTCCCATCTCTTTTCTTTTATAGCAGAACTTGTAAGAGTTATTTATATATGCTCTCAAATTTCTCTTCCTCCATTTCTTTAACTCATTTCAATCAGGATCTGGTTTTGGCATATATCATGGGAACTATTACTATCAAGTTACCAGTGACATCTAGGTTGCTTAATCCAATGATTAGTGCTTAGTACTAATGTTCCTTGGCCTATCATAGCATTCACATAGTTAAAACATTTTTTTTCTCTTACAACATTTAAACTTCATTTGCCTTAAATTCTAAGACATTTTATGCTCTGGGTCTTCCAATCTTCCCTCTTTCCTTCTATATATTTTTAAATATATTTCTTGTTGATTTCAGAGAGGAAGGGAAAGGCTGCCTCCTGCATGCCTCCTACTGGGGGTCGAGCCTGCAACCTGGGCATGTGCCCTTGACTGGAATCAAATCCAGGCCACTATTTCTTTGTCTTTAAAAGAGCTATCCCTTAATGTTACATAAAAAATAAAGTCCCAACTCCTCTGCAGATGGCACCAGTGTTTCTATGCTCAGACCCCTGCCTCCTCAGGAACTTCTTGTATGCTCCTGGATAGTATATATATTAACATACAAGCTCTTGCTGTTTCCTCTTGCTAGCATAACTTCCTTTTGTGAAAAATTTTTCATTCTTCAAGACACAAGAAAAGTAGTCTATACTGTGATGATTTTCCCTAACTTAAAACAGGCAGTTACTTTTTGTGCGGCCAACACTGTACCTTGCATACACATCAAACTAATGTAATAACAGCCCCTTGGGGGCAGTGAGCTTTTTAAAGACATGACTTATATCTTAAATCACCTTTCTATTACTAGTGCCTATGTAGTTTGTTCAAATAGTTTGTTAAATAATTTAAAAATCCCAAACTATCATGGAACCATTTATAAATGAAATCATACCAATTTTTTACTTGAATTAAACAAAAGGTGACAGTTTTGAAAAGGAAGGCAATCAGATGGCAGAGGGGCAAGAAATGGGATATTTGGAAGAGACAGCTGCTTATTATGATTTAGGCTTATTAATTGGTTTCTATATTTTCCAACCTATTTTAACACTAAGGAAAATCTGTATAATTGTGGCAATATATGCAAAACTCTACTTACCTATTTTTTCTTCTAATTCTTTTATTAAGAAAGGTGGATCATTTTCCACAGGTGATTTCTCAAAGGAATCCTAGATTTTATAGGAAACATAAAAACAAAAACAGAATCATTTTATTCCTAATAATGAACAGGCCATCAGATTAAATATACAAAAATCATTATTACAGAATCCATACAAAAAGAAGTTGGTGAACAGTCTTTTTCTTCCCTTGAGACCAGGTAATATTGACCTTAAGAAAGGTAATATGTACATCACACAAGAATGAAATATGAATTTTTTCATTCTCAGTGCAGTTTTGCTGTTGACTAAATTATACAGTTATACAATATCACTTAATCTTATACAAAATCATAATTCTAAAATAATCTAAAACCAAAAAATTGTCAGGAAAAGAAATGTATTTTTCAGAAATTTGAGCTTAAAAGCCAAAAACTTAAATTGACTTTGAAGTGTAAAAAAGTTCATATATTTTCTAGAGCTTACAATTAGAACTAAACATTTATTTAAATCTGTAAAATTCAAATTAAAATACCTTTAATAATATCAACTCTGCTTTCAGATCTTGCAATTCAGATTCTTTTTGTTTTAGTGCTAGCCTTAGGTTTTCAAGTTCCTTTATAAAAGATATTTCTTTTTCATTATGGATTTCAATGTTGCTACACAATTTTTGAGACATTTCTTCAACTTGAATTGAAAGATTCAGATTTACAAGCTCTGTTTTTTCATTAGCATTTTTCATTTCTAAAAGATTAGACTGCAGGGCATCCTTTTCTGACCTAGTTTCTTCTAATTCTTTCTTTAAGAGGGCTTTCTCTTGCTCATAGTCTCTCAGTAAAGACCTAAGTTCCTCAAATTGAACTATATTCTCCTCCTGAAGATACTTAATATTTTTTTCTAAATCTACTACCTTTTTATCATATTGAAAGAGCAAGTTGTGTTTTTCCTCTTTTGTTTTAGCTAAGGATTCACCTACAGCTTGTAGTACATTTTTAATATCTTGCTCTTCATTTTCTTCTACTTCCAGTTCCATTTGTTTAAGAAAACTATACAATTGAGTTTTAACAAATAAGTTTAGGACTTGCTCATTTTTAAACAGTTTATTTAAATTATCTCGCTCTTGAACTGTTAACTGAAGTTTCTTTTCTAATTCAGAAATGTGTTCCTTAAAAATAAAATATTCTTCCTTTTGAGAAAAAAAAGCTTCCAAATCTCTACTCAAATGATTCTTTTCTGAACTTAGCTTACTATTTTCCTCATAAAGAGACTTCACTTCAGATGACAGTGCTTCCTGGTTTTCAGAGAGAGTTTTCAATTGAACCATAAGGTTTTCTAGTTCTTGGGTACTTTGGTCTTTTTCTCTCAAAGTTTCTTCTAGTTCTCCTGTCAATTCATTTACTTTTTGTTCTAGTTCACTGTTATACTGGGTAGTTTGCTGCACTTTTTCTCTAAGTTCTAGAATTAATATTTCTTCCCTTTCAGATTTTATATGGAAATTACCCATCTCTTCATGAGAACTTTTAATTTTATTTTTGAAGTTATCTTTTTCTTCTGTAAGAGAACTTATTTTTGCTTCAAATTCTTGTAACACAGAATCTCTCTGACTGAGACTAACTAACTTTTCTTGAAGATTTCTTATGGCTTTCTCAAGTTCTGGTACAAGTTCTTTCTGTGACAATAACTTTTCATTTTCTATTCGGAGATGATTCACAGTTTCAAGAAGAGCATCTTTTTCATTGAAAGCAGTTCTGAGTTTCTGTTGAAGTTCATTAACATCAGATGCTTGTTGTTGCTTCATTGATTCAAATTCTTGACTTATTTTCCCAGCAGATTCCCCTAGTTCTGCTTGTAAAATTTCCATAATCTCTCGCAAACTCTCATAATTTAATACTGCTTCTTGCTTTTCTTGCTGTAGGTTTTCACACTGCTCCTTAAGACACTGTATTTCAAACATTAATGTTAATTTTTCTTTTTCTGAATCTGACAAAAATGACTCATGTAGTTCTGACATTTCTTTTTTATGTTGTTTCTGAAGACTCTGTATTTCTTTGTTATGCTTTTCTGTAATATGGCAAAATTGTTTATTTGAATCTTCTAGCTCAGATTTTAATTTTTCGATTACACAGCCCTGTTCTTCTTTAACTAGTAATAATTCATTGATTTTAAATTCTAAATCTTCTCGCTCATGAAAAAATTCATCCTTTATGTGTTGAGCATCAATTTCAAGTTTTAATTTAAGATTATTCATATAAATTACCTCATCTTTTAAGATATTATGTTGAGACTGTAGTTCTTTTAAAGTACCTTCTAAGTGTTTGACTTTTTCATTTACTATTTGTTCTACAAAAGTATCATTTAAAAGCAAAGAAGACATTTGATTTTCTTGGTTTGCATTTGAGGCTTTCCCTAAGTTTTCTAATTCACATTCATATTTTTCCTGAATGTCCTTCTCACTTGCCTCACATTGTTTGACTAAGTTCTCCTTTAGCTGTTTAAAATTATTGACTCCTGCTTTTTGCTCTTTAGCAGATGCTGCAATTTGACACATCAATTCTTTCACTTCTTCTTGGTGTGTAGCTTTCAACTGTGTAAGTTTTTGTTGTAAACCATTAATATCTTTTTGGTAATGCTGAGAATTAGCCTCAATGACTTTTTGAAGATGAGTAATTTCTTGCTCCTTTTCATTTGTGGCAGCTTCTAATTGATTTTTCAGATCTAAAATTTGCTCCTCAAAGGCTGCCCTAATTTTCTGAATCTCTTCTTGCAGATTTTTAACATTATCTTCAGAGTCACTCTGAAATTTAAGTTGTTCTGAAAACTCTACTTGTTTTTTTTTTGCTTCTTCCAATTTCATTAGCAATCTAGCTTTATCTTCACTATGTTTACAATGTACTGCCATTAATTCATTTTTCAAATTTTCTATTTGCTTCATACAGTTCCTCTGTGACTGTTCAAACTCCTTGTGGATATCTTCCAACTTATTTTCAGAATCCTATTATAAAAATAAGCACATAAAAATTATTCTATTAGCCCCAGGCAGATAGCTCAGTTGTCTAGAGTGTTGTCTCAATATTCAGAAGTTGTGGGTTTAGCAACAGGTCAGGGACCATAAAAAAAACAATCAATGAGTGCATAAATAAGTGGAATCACAAATCAGTATTTATTTTTTTCTCTCTCTCTTAAAAAAATAAAAACATAAATATTATTAATAATTATTTAATTAAGACAAAAGAAACCCCTGTCCTCAAGAATATTAGTCACAAGCTAACTACAGAGAACAGGAAATGAATAGAAAAGTACTTAAGAGATATTGGACACTGATATTCAAGAATTCTACTTAGGGTCTCACTAAGTAGAATTATGACAATATATATAAACAGTGCTAATGCCATTCAGAGTAATAACTAGGAAATTTATTAACTTAATTTTCTTTTCAAACGACAAATTATATAAGTTGTATTACATCAAAAGGCTTTAACGACTACCTCCTGATTAAATTAATAAAAGACTTTTTGGAAAAATTTTCCCAGACACAATAGGCAACTGCATATCCTAGAACTGAACATATAATAATATTTAGAATATGTGTGAGGATAAACTCACATATTTTTTCATAAAATACTTTTTTACTGCATTTTTATTAAAGAATGACATTAGGAGAGAATCTAAGATGGCGGCATAGGTAAACACCTACACTGCTGCCTCGCACAACTATTTCAAAACTACAACTAAAAGACAGAACGGACATCATCTAGAACCACTCAGTTGGCTGAGTGGAAGTTCTACAGCTAGAGGGAAGGAGAGGGGCTCACGGAGACCCAGAGGGGATGCAAAAAGCTGAGGTATGGAGACACAAGCATGGAGAGAGCGGGTGACGGAGTACCTGGCTGGTTTACTCTAGCAGGAGGGAAACAAAGACTCTCAAAGGCATTGAACCCCTTATCTTACAACACTAAACCCCAGATCCAGCCAAAACTCATACTGGGGGAGTTTGGACTATGAAAAGGGAGAGGTGCACGGAAATTTAGGGGAGTCGCAAAAGATCAGAAGTCTGGTGGCGCGCACGGCACTGCACAGAGGACAGACTGCTGATTGTGCCGCTGACTTTCGTGAGTGGGCGGGAGACAGACACTCCCAACTGTGCCACTTCTGACTCCACTAAGCCCTTATTTCGGGTGAAACCCTGGGGACCTGGACTTGTGTGGTCCTGAAGCGCAGGGGAGCCGGAGGGGCAGCAGTCTAGAGGCACTGTGGGCGCACAAGAACTGCTCCAACAATTACCCAGTCACGTGAGACTCAGTGGCTGTGGAGGGTGGGGCTGACTGGAAGGCAAGGCCATCCGTTAATCCCTGAGACTCCACCCATCCCAAGCTCAACAGAGGCTTCTTCGGTTTTCCAAGTCTGGTATCATAAGGCTGAATCCAACACAGTTCTCCTGGCATAGTGAAAATTCTGAGACAAGGAAAGGGATCACAAACAAAAGAAATGAAGGGAAAAAAACGACTGGATATAGAGTTCAAAACCACGCCTATAAGGTTTTTCAAGAATATGCTACAAAAGTTGGATAAAATTAGCGAGAGCCTAGAGGAGATGAAAAAGGACCAACTAGAGACACTGACTGAAATAAAAAATATTATACAGAGTCCTAACAGCAAACTAGAGGAAGGCAAAAATCAAGTCAAAAATTTGAAATATAAAGAAGCAGAAAACATTCAACTGGAAAAACAAGAAAAGAATCCAAAAATGTGAAGATAATGTAAGGAGCCTCTGGGACAGCTTCAAGCTTGCCAATATCAGAATTGTGGGGGTGTCAGAAGAAGAGAGAGAGCAAGATACTTAAAACCTATTTGAAGAAATAGTGACTGAAAACTTCCCACATCTGGTAAAAGAAATAGACTTACAAGTCCAGGAAGCACACAGAACCCCATATAAAAGAAATCCAAAGAGGACTACACCAAGACACATCATAATCAAAATACCAAGAGCAAAAGGCAAAGAGAAAATATTAAAAGCAGCAAGAGAAAAACAGTTCATTACCTACAAGGGAGCACCCATTCGACTGTAAGCTGATTTCTCAACAGAAACGATGCAGACCAGACGGGAGTGTCAAGAAATATTCAAGGTGATGAATAGCAAGAACCTACAACCAAGAATAATCTATCCAGCAAAGCTATCATTCAGAATGGAAGGGCAGATAAAGAGTTTCATAGATAAGAAAAAGCTAAAGGAGTTCATCAACTCCAAACCAATATTATATGAAATGCTGAAAGGTACTCTTTTAGAAGAGAAAGAAGAAAAAGGTAAAAGACAAAAAGTTATGAACAACAAATACATATCTATCAACAAGTGAATCTAAAAATTAAGTGAATTAAAAATTTGATCAACAGAATAAACTGGTGAATATAATAGAATCAGGAGCACAGAAAGGGAGTGGACTGATAATTCTCAAGGGAAAAGGGGTGAGGGGTGTACAGGGAAAGACTGGACAATGGATGAGGTCAATGGGAGGGAGGTAAGGGCAGAGAGAAGGGTGGGAGCTGGGTGGAGGGGTGCTATGGAGGGGAAAAAAAGGGAAACAAATGTAATAATCTCAATATTAAAAATTTAATTAAAAAAGAAAAAAAAAGAATGACATTAGCCTAGCCGGTCTGCTTCAGTGGATAGAGCATCAGCTTGCAGACTGAAGGGTCCCAGGTTCAATTCCAGACAAGAGCATAATGCCTGGGTTGCAGGCTCGATCCCCAGTAGGAGGCATGTAGGAGGCAGCCAATCAATGATTCTCTCTCATAATTGATGTTTCTATCTTTCTCTCCTTCTCCCTTCTCTGAAATCAATAGAGGAAAAAAAAAATGACATTAGCAAGAAGGAAGCTTAAACAATACAACAAAGAAATGTTAGCTCTATCTCTTATAATTGGGTAATTTCAGTTATTTTTCTGTTTAAATAACAATTTATTTTTTTGTTTGTAAACTGTTAAAGTTAGATCAGATGCTTTTTAAGATTTTAAGTCTAAAATTCATTGTAACACTATATAACTTAATAAAAAAATTAAAATATTGCCTTACCTCAATCTGTTGCTTCATTTTAATATTTTCCTTCTTCAGAGAAAAACACTGTTGCTCAGTCTCTGCTTTTTCCAGAAGAACAGCATCCAGATGATCAGACAATGCCTGTTTAAAAACAGGATTTGTTTGCCCAAAGTTAAATATAATGGATTGATCACATGCATAAATTATCTCCTCACCTTTCCCAAACCACACTAAAATAAGAATGAAAGATTTTAAAAGGAACACACAAGAACAAAGGAGAAATGACATGAGGATATGAGAAATTTCAACATATTTTTGGAAAACTGAATGTGGAAGAAGAGGAACTGAATTAGAAAGAGGAAGAAAGCTATAATCTAAGGGTCTTCACAAAGAAACATTTATGGGAAACTAGAAATACTCTAAAGAATTAAATGCTCAGGAACTGGAGGCAACAGATATTGTTGAAAGTACAATATACATGGCTTTTAAAATTGGGGATTGGGTGATAGTATGAATAGGAAGTGGTTAGAATAATAGGCAAGAAATTCACCCATGTCCTGTCTCCCTCAGTAGTTATTTTATTTTATTTTAAAGATATGTTTCTTTTCTTTCTTTTTTAAATTGATTTCAGAGAGGAAAGGAGAGGGAGAGATAGAAATATCAATGATGAATGTTTACTTAGGCCACCTCCTGCACGCCCCTCACTAGGGACCGAGCACGCAATCTAGACATGTGCCCCTGACTGGATTGAACCCTGCTAATTGACCCTCAGTTCGCAGGCTGACGCTCCAACCACTGAGCCAAACTGACTAGGGCAGAGACAGGGTTATTCTCTATAGAAATTAAATAGGTGTGAAAGTTAATAAAATAAATAGATCAACAATTTAAGAGTCAGCTAACAAAGCAGACAACCTCTATAAGACTAATCAAAGGCAGATTGAAGGAATAAACAATATATAAAAAAATAGGGACAAATCTACATATAAATCAGAGATTAAACAGAGTGTGTAATATGAACAATTATTTTGCAATAAATTGAAAACTGTGTTGAAATGAATAAAAATTCCTAGAAAAATAGTATTATTAACTCAAGAAAATAATTAAAAAGTATATTTAACACTACTCTCTCTACTTAAGTCTAACCAGATAATTAAAATTGTCCACCAAACAAAATAGTAGAAATAGATAGCTTTACTAGTTTTATCAAATTTTTAAAAGAATAGATTATTTATATGAACTTGTTCAGACAAAATGAAAAACAAGAATTCCCAAGTTATTCTATAAAACTGGTATTACTTGGTACCAATATCCAAGGAATTCAGAGACAGGAAAAGCACAGATTCTTTTCACCACAAATATAAAGTTAATCCTTAATGTTAAAATCCTAAGTAAACATTAATCATCCATCATCCTTAAAATGCCTACCTCTGGACTTATATGAAACTAGAGGCCTAGTGCACAAAATTCGTGCATGGGAGAGGGGACTCCCTCGGCCCGGCCTGCACTCTCTCCAATCCAGAATCTCTCTCACAATCTGGATCCACTGGCTCCTAACTGCTCACCTGCCTGCCTTCCTGATGGGTGTAACTGCTCCCCTATTGGCTTAATGGCCCTAACTGCTCTCCCCTGCTGGCTTGATCCCCCTAACTGCTCTTCCCTCTTGGCCTGTTCACTCTGTCCCTCTCTGCTCCTATCCTGGCCTAATCCCCCTAATTGCCTATCTGCTCTCCCTTCCTCTCTGCGCCCTTCAGACCACCAGCACAGACAGGCTGAGAGCTCTCTGCTGCAGCCCTGCCCCCATCAGGAATTTGCATAGTCCTCTATTATTAGTATAGGTAATAAAGAAAAACTTTATTAAAAAAAATGTAAGTTTAGACTTCTACATCAAGTTACAGCTATTATTCAAACACGAGAGCAGAATAAGTCCATTTTAATACATAAGATGACAAAAATTTTCCTCCCATGCATCCATTCTTAGGAAGCTATAGAAGGACATGCTATACCAAATGAGAGGGTTAGTCAAGAATGTGAAGACATGTGACCTAGCAAACAGGAGGGCGAACATAGGAAAGCGGTGTAGAAATTCAAAGGATCATGGCAAGAGGCCAAGTGCAGGAAAGCTGTGTAGCAATACTAAAAAACAGCCAGATCAAATTAGCATAGAAGGGGAGTACTAATCTGACCATTTGGAAAATGAAGTCATTGTAAAAGATAGCTAAACTTTTACCAAACCTTTACTTTCTGGGAGTTGTGTGGTCAGGATAACATGGGTTAATTCCCTGGCTGTCAGCACCAGTTTTCTTCCGGCACCCAGGACCCAGGCCTTCACTCTGGCCACTGCCTTCCACCTTCAGTCTTCTCTGCTCTGGCCAGAGCGCTGCTCCTGTAGCTCCCTCTGCCCCTGACTCTTCCCCTCATAGCAGGCCCAGGTGCTCCATGCCTGCATATGCAAATTAACCCACCATCTTTGTTGGGTTAATTTGCATACTCACTCCTGATTGGCTGATGGGTATCATAGAGGTATGGTCAATTTGTATATTTCTCTTATTAGTGTAGGTAGCCTAAAAGGTAACGTTGGCTAACTTAGAGAAATTTTCTAATCTCATCTCTAGATAACAGTTTTCATAGAATAGAATATATTGATTGATGATAAGGAACAAATATAGGCAGATATTTAGATCTCCTGAAATGCAACTGTATAAAAAGTATTTTAAGAGCTAAGAATTAACTGATACAAATTAGAAGAAGAAAATCTTTGTGGTTTTCTTTTCAAATACAAAAGCCTTCTGGTGTGCATTCATGTATGTGCATAAAAAATTCCCACAAATACATAGTAACAATGATAATGAACTCTAGCTGGTTTGACTTGGTCGACAAACGTGTTAGCCAGTGGACTAAAGGGTCCCAGATTCCGATCAAAGGCAAATGCTTAGGTTGTGGGCTCAATCACCAGTAGGGGGAGTACAGGAGACACCTGATCAATGGTTCTCTCTCATCATTGATGTTTCTATCTCTCTCCCTCTCCCTTCCTCTCTGAAATTAATAAAATATTTAAAAAAATAAAGTAATATTGATAATGAATAATTATCAGGTACTTATGTGACAGACCCAGTTCTAAGTGCTGTACATTTATTTACTCATAATACTCAAAACAACCCTATAAAAAATAGTTATTATCTCTAGTCTACAGTTGAAGGAACTGAGTCACAGAGAATGAAGAAACTTAGCCATGGTCACACAGCTGGTAAGTGGCAGAGCAGGCAGGGATCTGAAGATCTGACAGACATGCAGTTCAGTTCCAGAGTTGGCTTCCTTTATTACCAGGGGTGACCCAAGTTTCTCACCTGCCCTCGCTGGCCATGGAAGGAGGGGCCTATGAGCAGTGGCCACGCAATTGGCCTGAGTGCGTGGGAGGCTTGGATCGCGGGCTGGCTGCCAAGAGAGGGGCTTGCAAAAGGCTCTCAACCCCTTACCCAGGCTGGCTATGCCATCATCAGGATGAGGGTCCTGCCTGGGGTGTGTGGCCAGCCTGAAAATGGCCTTCAGTCTCTTACTCAGGATAGCCACATCCCATGGGGTGAGGGTCCCTGCTGGGGGATGCACCCAGCCTGAAAACTTCCCCTGCTCCTCACCCGGGCTGGCACCGTCCCCAGAGGGGACCCCCACCCCAATGGGGGTGTGACCAGCCTGCAAATCACCACAGGCCCCTCATCCCTCAAGGGAACCCTCATCCTGATTCAGGACACCCTTCAGGGCAAACCAGGGGGCCCCTACCCATGCACCAGGCTTCTAGCTATACTAATAAAAGGGTAATATGCTAATTAGACTGGGAGACCTTCCTAGAGATCTTCAGGATATTCTTTTGGACAAAGCTATTGTGGCAGGGCCGAGGTAGAGGTGATTAGGGGCCAAGAGGGGAAGGACAGTTGTGGGTGATTGGGCCAGGATGGAATAGCTGTTGGGGATAAGCAGGTAGGCAAGGAGGGCAGTTGGGGGCAAGCAAGCTGGTAGGTGGGGAAGTTGGGGGTGATCAGGCTGGTGGGAGGCGGGGGGGGGGTAGTTGGGAGTAAGTAGGCCAGCAGGCAGAGTGGTTAGGGGCAATTAGGCAGGTAAGTGGTTAGGAACCAGCAGTCCCGGATTGCAAGAGGGATATCCAACTGCCGGTTTAGCCCCAATCCCAGGGATCGGGTCTAAGCTGGCAGTCTAACATCCGCTGAGGGGTCCCAGATTGGAAAGGGGCAGGCTGGGCTGAGGAACACCCCTCTCCTCCGTGCATAAATTTCATGCACCAGGCCACTACTCTTATCTAATAAAAAGGGAATATGCTAATTGACCCTCACTGTTGCAAAGATGGTGGCGCCCACTTCCAATGAGAGAATATGCTAACTGACTGCCCTGCCCTCAAGATGGCGGTGCCCATAGCCAATAAAGGGGGAATATTCTAATTGACTGCCCCACCCTCAAAGATGATGGTGCCCAGTCCATTCAGCCCTACTGGGGCAGCAGGCACATGGCAAAGCCAGGCCTGCCTGCCTCCGGAGTCCCTCAGTCCTCTCAATCCCCCAGCCACCCAGGCCAGTCCGAGGCACAGGCAAGCCTTGAAAGGCAGCTGCCAGCTGCTCAGGGTCACCCAAGGCTCAGGTAACCAGGGTTGGCTGAGGCTTGTGCTGCTGGCAGTGGCAGCAGCAGAGGTGTGATGGGGCATTGCCTTCCCATTTGCTGGGTTGCCTCCCGGCCCTGAGGACTCCCAGATTGTGAGAGGAGACAGGCCGGCCTGAAGGAAGCCCCACTCCAATGCATGAATTTTCATGTACCAGGTCTCTAGTGTTTAAATAAATCAATTTATTATAAATCAAAATGGTATTTTTCATGCCATTCACTATATACTATTTTAGTTGAATAAAGAACAAAATTTATATTGTATGATATCCATAGGGATTTAACACCTCCTGTAGTAACTTTCTGGGAGTCTTTCAATTGTTCACTGCTCATAAATTTCGAGCCATCTAATAATAGAATGTAAGATAACATGTAATAAAAGAATAGATTGCAACACTCAAATTATAAATATGGAAAAGAAAAAAAATTATTGCCCAGCTTTGAGAAGCAAAACTTAAGCGCCTCTCACAGATCCATGGACAGGGAGAAAAGCTTGAAAAAAACAAAAAAACACAAAACTTCTCTGGTGACTGACATACAGAGTTAGAGACAGGAGAACTGAGGAGTCTCTACTGTTAAAGGTCTGGAAATCAGTGCTGCTCCTGGTTGTCCAGAGAAGAGGATGGTCATGTTGAAGAGTGGACACAAGAAATAGGTAAATATTTTTCCCCCAATAGCTATAAATTCAACTGTGAGTTATGGTTAGTAGTCAAGTCCAGGGATACCTATCTATCTATAAATTAAATTCTATCTAATAAAAGAGTAATATGCAAATTAACTGTAACTCCTCTACTCTAACAAGCCATGCCCACCAGCCAATCAGAGTGAGTATGCAAATTAACCTAATCAAGATGGCTATGGCCAAAGAGAGAGCAGGAGGGAGGCTTGGGTTGCCTCTAGCAATGGAGGAAGCCAAGCTTTCTGCAAACTGTGGCTGGCAGGCCTCTACTTAAGGCACCCAAGTTTCAATGGCTGTTGCACAAAGCAAGACTTGGATTGCCCCTGGCAATGGGGGAAGCCAAGCTTTTCCCACACCCTGGCCAGCAGGCCTCCATTTAAGGCAACAAAGTTTTAACGGCTGTGCTGTGTGAGCAGAAGGCTTGGCTCCACTCCAGGATACAAATTTCAATTGTAGAAGATAAATAAATCCCAGATCCCAGGGCTTTGGCTTGGGTCACCAGGGGGCATGGCTGGCCTGCAAACTACCACAGGCCCTTCACTCAGAACACTCCACACCCCAAGGGAACACCCACCTTGATCCGGGACACCCTTCAGGGCAAACCAGCTGGCCCCCATCCCTGCACCAGGCCTTTATTCTATCTAATAAAAGAGTAATATGCAGATTGACTATCACTCCAACACACAAGATGACTGCTCCCATGTGGTCAAAAGATCCTGCCCCCATGTGGACACAAGATGGCCACCACAAGATGGCCAGCAGGGAAGGGCAGTTGGCAAGACCAGGCTTGCAAGGGAGGGCAGTTGTGGCCAATCAGGCCAGCAGGAAAGGACAGTTGGGAGGGGCTAGGCCTGCAAAGGAGGGCAGTTGGGGGTGATCAAGCCTGCAGGGTAGGGCAGTTAGGGGCAAACAGGCTGGCAGGGAGCATTTAGGCATCAATCAGGCTAGCAGGCAGAAGTGGTTAGGGGCAATCAGGAAGGCAGGCAGGTGAGCAGTTGGGAGCCAGTAGTCCTGGATTGTGAGAGGGAGCAAGCTGGGCTGAAGGCACACCCTCCCCCAATGTATATATAAATGATCAGCCCCAAATCATCATCAATGTCCAGGGCTTCTTGAGGGAGAGAGGGAAGAGCAGGGCTGAGATTGAGGCAACAACCCCAGTTACAGTGTGTTTGATGAAAAGAAAAGGGAATAATACTCATTTTAAAACAGAAGAGAGCCAGAGGTCATTTAATCCTCTCTTTTTACAGTCAGCCAGAGTGATTACAAACTTATCTAAGGGCAGAGAGGAAGTGGAGAAACAGGGGCAGAAAGCTAGATACCATTCCAGGAGTCTGACAGACCTCACTGAAATCTGACTGGTCATTAGACATTCCCTTTAAGTAAATAAGCAAAATAAAAGAAATATTCACAAATGTTTCATCACCTTAATAACTTCATCAGTTCCTCCAGCAACATGTTTTGATTTGAGTTCTTCAATTTCTTTCTCTAATTCTAAACAATGATTTTAAAAAAAAGATTCCAGTTTAGCAATGAAAAATAACTGGCTAAAGGAATAAGTACATTCTTTTAAAAAAATTACTATAAATTAGAATACATTTAAGAAACTACAAATAATTTGAGAAAATATTAACCTCACCCATTATTACCTTTTATTTTCCTTTTTATTATGAAAAACTCCAAATATATAAAGAGAAGAGTATGATTAATCAAGTGCCCATCACCTTGATTTAGCAATTATTACATAGCCAATCTTGTTTCATTCTGACCTGCATTCAGTTTCAACTTTCCATGAAATTATGAAGCAAATCCATTATGTTATTTCAGCTGCAAATAACTTCTTACTGTAGAATCTTAAAGCAACAACTAACCTCATATTAAACATACATGTTAATCTATTTCATCCACTCATGTCTAGGTCTGGGGCCTAGAACTCCTTTTCAAATAAATTATTCTCTCACAAATTGATCAACCTCCCAAAACACAATGTGATCTTCCCTAACAGAAAATAAAATTTGGCTTTTAGGCTGGGCAGTTAACATTGGTTAAGTCACTGAAAATTTAAGCACTAACCCACACATACTTTTTAGAATACTAATTTCTTTATCCTTATGGAATATAAAGAAAGGGAAACTAAATAAGGACTCAATCAACTTCACAAATAAATATAATTCCAAATTTCACTAGTGAAAATTTTTTACTACTTTACTTAGGCCTTGTTTTACTTCTTTGGCTCACAACCTTGTGTCTCTAACATTTCAACTGACTACTCTAGAAACATGCTTGACTCAGAAGAATATACAATCTAAATTAACTTTAAAAAAGGTGCTTAACTTAACAAGTTGTTTTAAATATTTTCCTTTATTTTAATAATTCAAAGGAACTGCAGTTTAGAGATGCGTGATTAAAAAAATGAGAGGCAAATGATTAGAATGCTAAATAACAGATTTCACTACACTAAGATTTTAGTGGATTCACTAATAAACAAAAGAAACAAATGTATTATTAAAAAATTAATTTTTAACTATGATTAAATAGTATTTTGGTTAAGGTATAGTTTCAACCCAATACCTGTGCATCTTGAATTAGTTTTCTGTATTAGCATCATTTGTTTCTTGGCAAACTTGATAAGATCTTCCTTGGGCAATGTTTCCAGCTGAAAAATGTAGTGACATTACCAATTTGTTATAACTCATGTTTCTACTATATTGCAAAAGAAACGTCACATCTCAAAAATGAAAATTTTACTGTATGTCAACCAAGTATTACATTTTTTAAAATGAGCAAATGCAACTTCAATTATTAGTTAAGCAACCACTAGGAAATGTAAAAATAGCACGTCTTACAGATATTGTTGTCAGAGGTTAAGACACTTTCTAAGTTTTTATTTCTTTAAGCATAATTCTTATAGCAGTAACATGAATCATGCTGCATTATGGCTTTAACTAAAACTCAGGAAAAATTACTTAACTTGTGAGCTCACCTGTAAAACTGGGGAACAATGGTAGTTATCTTATGATTACCATTAAAAGCTGAAATGAAGGAGTGTTTAGGCAAGTGCCTGAAAATTAGCATGCAAGTGATAAACCGATACCTGTGAGAATCATTGAAGGATAATCGGCTTGTACAGGGCCATGAAAATACACAACTGAACTCTCTCTTCGCATCATAGGAGAAGCCTACAGAATAGTCCCTTGACTCCTATCTACCCATGTCTGCTCTTTCCACAATACTATATGAATCGTCATAAATTAGACTGCTTGGTTTATGTCTGAAATTTTCATAATCTCTCAGCTATGCTAACCAGACGCAGGAAGTAAACAAAGAATCAACTCTTTTCATACCAGTAAACTTAAAAAGGGAACAGATGGGTGACTGTGTAAATTAAAATTGAAAGCCCTTGGAGAAAGGCTATTTCTTTTGAATAACCCCTCCCCCTCTCTCCATGCCGCAGTTTTCTAATTCAGCAGCCTTCCACACTCCAGGGAGCCTGCTGGTCAAGTATTCGCTTCACCTTCGATTTCCCAGCTCCAGGCTTGGCTGGGGAAACCACCCCATGTTGGACAGGATCCTGAAAAACAATCAAACCCAGGTAGGTGGTCAGAACTGTTTTCCTAATCTGGAACAGAACGCGGAACCTTAAGAGGTAAAAAACCGTTCCGTGAGAAAGACCTGGGGAAGGAGGAGTCTGTCATATAGCAATACTATAGGAGCGGTTCTCACGGGCCAGGGGCCGCGGGACGTAGTTTGGAGACGGTGGGAGAAACTGCGGGGAGGCTGCTGAGCCCTCCTCCCGGGCCTATCCTCATGTCCAACACGGGGCGAGAAGGCGGTGGACTCCAACCCAAGTGCGCCGCTCAGGGTTCCGGCCACATTACCTCCATGGCCGCTCGCCCACCGCGGCCCCAGCAACCACGCAGGCCCCAGCCCGGTGCGCCCGTGCCGACAGGAACTTGTGTCTGCGCCGGCCTCTGACGTGGCCGAGGGCAGGTCAAAGGTGGCGCTTCTCCAGCTGCCCCACCCCACGCATCTCCATGGCTGCGTCCCGGGCGCTTCCGCTTCCGCTCTGGCTCCTGCCGCGCCTGGCCCCTCCGGATACCAATCCTCTCGCAGGGCTGCAGACCTGGGAGGAGCCCCGTGACAGCGAGGAAGCTGGGGTACATGGCCAGTGAGTCAGGAAATTCTCTTTATTTAGTGATCCAATTAGAATAGGGATTTACTATTACTTGTGTGGAGGAAAAGGGGCCACAGGCTAACCTGATGAACTCAGGAAAGGCCTGCGTGATGGCCTTGCAAACTCGGGAGACCTAAAGTAACCACACAGTATGGTCTGAAATTAAAACCTTTTGTTAAAAGCAGTTTATAGTTCAAAGATCAACTTCATCTTTACCGAGGCTATTGTCTTTTTGCATCTAAAATAACAAACCTGTGGAATGTCAAGGTAACTTGTAATTTCCCTTTTTCCAGATCCCTCAGAGCACAATAAATAGTGCTTAGGCACTGATCACAAATTCCTTCATTGTTATTGTTATCTGTTAATTGTTGCCTGTTACCCATCTTTGTAAAAGAAGCATGTATTTATCACTTCATCTTTATTTTTTAAAATATATTTTATTGATATTTTACAGAGAGGAAGGGAGAGGAATAGAGAGTTAGAAACATTGATGAGAGAGAGAGACATCAATCAGCTGCCTCCTGCATGCCCCCTACTGGGGATGTGCCTGCAACCAAGGTACATGCCCTTTTTTTTTTTTAATTAAATCTTTATTATTCAGATTATTACATTTGTTTCTCTTTTTTCCCCTCCATAGCACCCCTCCACCCAGCTCCCACCCCTCCCTCTCCCCTTAGCTCCCCCCCATTGATCTCATCCATAGGTGTATGATTTTTT